>MDKI01045821.1:0-29542 GCA_005239505.1 Nicotiana paniculata
CATATTATTAATGACTAGGGAGCATCAGAAAATTAATTAGAAGAAAGGTAGGGCAAAATTGGGAATCAACAATAACTCTAATTTCAAATATTATTTTCACTTAATTTTATTTTTTTACTTTTTTCCCGAATTTTACAATTCTTATGTCGTCCAAACCTCACTTAGTTACAAAAGCTTGTTTGTTCTTCCTAACTCAATTATTAGTCATGTTTAGTTTCACAAGTATAGTAATTAAACAGTAATACATTTTTTATTTAAAAGTAAATGTTAATTATCAACACAACTACTCGTAGTAAATAAGTGTATGAACAGTAAATAAAGGAAAATATTTTGTAGGAAAATTAGTGATTTTATCACTTATTTTCTTTGTTTGGAAAATCTTTTACCTTCTCTTGACAGGGAAACTATTTGCTTCCAATGCGTTCATGAGAAAAATATTTTTCAAAACATTAAACTAACCAAATATGCGAAAATTGGAAAATATTTTCCTTCATACTAAACACTCACACCCGTAGTCAGAGGAGGACACACATGTTAAGTTGAGGGTGTCACCTTCAACCGGAAACTCCGGCAAAAAGTCCAAATATATTTACAAATATCTTCAAAAAAAAATAGTCAGATATTAGCATAGCCCCCCGCACCAATCATTATGAAAAGTGAAAAATCTATATTAAGTGTCATGGTGTTGTTGATACCTAAATTTTCCAAAAAAATATTTTAAAATTGCATATATAACTTCAAAATCATGCATTAATAGCAATTGGTATTTTTCCATAATTTTTCTATATTTTTATTAATTTACCCAGCACTTTATTTCCATTAAATAATTACAAATTGCATCACAAATGATTTCAAAAGCATTTCTTGATTTTATTTATCGTTTATGGTCCCATTGAGACCAAATTATTTCATAATTAGCAAAATGACACCTTTTAACTATAATTGCAGTAACTTTGCTTATAGCCCAATCATATAATTTTGTACCATTTTTACCAAAATTTAGTCATTTATATTTTAAAATACTGAATAATCATTTTAAATCATTTTCTATGCATGAAATTCATTTTTATGATTATTAGCTATCTCTACAAATTATTTCAAGTAATTTAATTGGGTATTTAACAAATAGCCATTTTTTATTTTAATTCTACCCCAAATTAAAACCAGACCCACCTGATTAAATCAAGCCCAAATACCCCAGGCCTAATCCACTATCCTACCCGACCCAATTCCCACTTAATCTGGACCGTTGATCATTTCAGATTCATTCTTACCTAAATTAATCTAAGAGACTACCCCTCCCCCCCCCTCCCAACCCTCATTCTCTCATTTTCTCTCCACCGTCATCTCCTCTCATCTCTCACACCCATGGCCTTTTCATACCGTTCTCAGGCCTCCCTTGGCCATCCGAGTAAGATTTCTCTAATTCCGGCTAAACTATGGTTTCTAAGCCTGATTCTCTCTAATCCTGGTTAACTCTCTGCAACCCTAATTTTAGTTTTTGACTTCTTAGATCTATAACAGATCTAAGAGCCTTCTGAGTTATTTTACTGTTTCCTTAAAGATCTTTCTCATGTCGCAAAAATGCCTCTTCGTCTTCAAACTAGGGTTTCTTAAACCCCTTTTAAAATAATTTTTCCTTCTGATTTTCAGTATTACCCTATGATTCTTACTGTGTTTTAATTGTTATTTAAGTTTTTCTCTTTATCTGATTTATTATGTTGAAAACCCTAATTTTTGGTCTTAATCTTGGGTTCTGAGTCTATCTTTGATAATATGTTTGTTTAATCTGTGTGTGTGCTTATTTCTCATGAACACTCTGAGTTTCTATGATTTTACCCTATTATTTAGTAGGGTTTCTAATTTTTTCTTCTTCCGCTTATATTATGTTTATTCTGTTAATTCCTCTAATCAGTTCTATCTTTTCTAGTTGAATCCCTGATTCTATGTGATTCTTACTTTACTATGTTTCTGATTTTACTTCTTCTTGCCTATTATGTGTTTATTCCATTTGTTCATAGAGATTTGTGTTAATTATCCCCTTAATCAGTACTGCTCCTATTCGAATCCCTAATTTTCTGTAATTGATACATTTCACTAATCTCTTATGATGATTTTCCGACCTTAGTTTATTTCTTGCCTTATTTTATGGTCGATTATGTTGTCAAACTGATTCTTATGGCATTTTATTAATTAGAATATTATGTACCTATCCTTAATTTCTTACTTGCTACTATTCTGAGTTAGCCGGCTGCAAGCCAAGGCTAATTATTGTGCTCTCCTACTCTTCACTTTTGTGTTTGCTATCATCTTTACTGGTATGTTCTAATTGCAATTCAAGTCCCAAAACCAATATGTTTCTTTTACTGCTTCAAATTATCTTGTTTCTAGTTTGTTTCTATCTATGATTTTGCTGTGCAACCTATAGTTGACATGTTTACATTGTTGTCCATCTAGAATGTTATGTTATGTATTACTCCCCTTAGGATCAACATGATATGTTACCCCCCCTTTTGTAGTATGTCTCAATGTGACTCTGTTCAATTCTGTGTTTATCTAGTTTCTAGTATGAACCTTTCTTTGGCAAAACAATTTGTACCCTAAGTTGCTTGATTCTAGAGTTCATGCTATTCCCTGCAATAACTGTTATGCTTGTACATTATGTGCTCTATGTGTCCCCAGTACATTATTTGTTCTATGTGTGATGTTGAACCTGCTTTGGTTCTGTGTGTGATCTGTGTTTGTTAATTGCCCCACTCACCTCAAAAGCTGTTTGACTAAACAACTCTCTCTTATTTTATTAAACTATTTCTACTGTGTCTCTTTCAATAACTGTTTTCCTATCAACCCCTTTCAAAACTATGTCAAGCACTCTCACTCTACTCATAGGTCTTTAAGTTCTGCCCCTCCAGTGTATGACTGATTTGGGATCCTTGTGAGATCCCTCTGAACTCTGATGCATTGGGGTTGGCACTTACACACTGCACTTACTCAGTTATGGTTGTGAAAGCTGGGTGTGAGCACTGCCCGAGATCCTTGAGGTCCTTAGGTAACTCTGACACACTCGGACATGAAAAGGTTATGAAAAACTTTGGCACTTGAGACTGTGGGCAGTTTGGTATATCTAGGCCTGTTTTAGGCTCCCTATAGTGTAACTTCTTCTTTTCTTTTCCTACTTATGTAATTCATTTCAATATTGGTTTGTAATAATTATTGTAAATAAATATTTTTGTTGGCTAGTAAAAAAGGGAGGGTAGTTATATATGTTATCAATATCAATGGGTAGAAATCATGCGTTAAGTTTACATTTCCTATATGTGCATTAGAATCCATGTTTAGGACCAATACATTCAAAGCATGTCATTAGATAACATGTTCTTAGGTTTCACGTATATTGTTTCAGCATCTCATTTGATATTATCACTCAAAAATCATGCTTCTAAGCTAAATAACAACATTAAAATAAAACATGTTGCTCCTGCACATACTGAAATTATGCTGTAACTTTCTGTGCATTTGGAAATCATGCTTTAGGAATTCTGCATATCTTGAAATCCTTCTGCATTTTTATGCATACTAGGTACCATGCCTTAGGATTTCGTTTGTATTTGCTAAGCCACGCCTAGTTAAACTACTGATGCATGAAAAAAGGGACACAAGACAGTCTCACATTTGATCACCCTGTTTTAAATAAACTGGTAATAATTCTTGTATTTTGAAACACTTAGAACAACATGCTTTAGGTATAACAACTTCTAAACACTTTTTAACAATTCTAGTAACTATTGTGCATTACTACCAACGCCTAGGCAAGCCTTAGGTAATCAACCTTTATAAAACTGGAAAACTGTTTCTTTTGTATTTACTGCTTAATGGTTAACATGCTTAAAATCAGTAGGCAAACTGATTAGGGTCTCTGCTTCTGGGTTTATAAAATAAAACTGTATATCTTCTGTGTTTTGATATTCACTTAGACATCATGCTTTAGGATCCTGTCTAATAAAAATACCTCTTGTTTGCGTTTGAGTCGTGTTGTTTACATGCATTATTTGTGGAGGTAAATATGAGCCTCTTAATTGTTCTTTCCTGCCTTTATTTGCTAAAGTCCTATTTTTTCTTGCATGTCGCCCAATATTTTCTCCTTTTAAACCTTAGGAGTCTGTCTAGAACTACCTATAGGTAGAGGCCCTAATTTCCTCCAGGACCATTAAGTGGGGGCGGGTAACAACACACATAGAGGTCGTTAAACAACACTCGCTTAAATAACCGCTAAGGGGTGGGAAAGGGTATATATGGATATGATGACCAGTGCGCTAATGCCACGGGTCGCCCCTTACTGAGGAGTGAATACTGGGCATTGCATTGATGTGATCCTATAGGATAAAAAACCTAGGACTCCCCTATCCCTTACTGTAAATCTTTCAAAATCTTATATATGTGCTTAGACTTTAAATCTTCTAAAACTTTACTTCACATGTGTGCTTAGACTGCGAAACTTTTCAAAACCATTTATTTGATTTGTGCTTTAATTGTTTATTTGCTACTTGTTTATGTTCACAAAGCTTGTTTGGCCGGGAACCACTGTTGTGAACTTTGAGGGGTGCCTAACACATTCCCCTTGAAATAATTTCAAGCCCTTACCCAATCTCTGGTTATTCAAATCTTTGTTATAATGACCCTTAGTAGGTGCCCTAACGCACCTTAATTCGTTAGGTGGCGACTCTTCAATTCCTTACATACCCCTTTTCCCAAAAGGAAACGAGTTGTCCCAATAATATCAAAAACCGTGACCAATCCGAAAGGATAGGGTAAAAGGGGGCGCGACAGGTGCCCCGATCGCTGAATTCTGAATCCACTTCTATCCATAGTGTACAATATTTTCTCATTTGGCTCGTGAGGATAATGATGGAAATTCAAAGGATAATTTTGTTTTCACCTATCTATAAATACCAAATTTAACAGATAAATATTCAATTAAGAGAAGGAGAGATGGAGGTTGCTAAAGTTCTTCACATGAGTGGAGGAATTGGAGACACTAGCTATGCAAAAAACTCTACGTTTCAGGTATCATCACACACTTTTTATTTCCTAATGGAGTTGTAAACTCAGCAAGGATTACAAATAACAATTTCTTATGAAGTTTACTTATATACACGGATAAAATAAAAGATAAATTTATTATTTAACTTAGCTACAGTTTGAACATAGATTTGGTTAAAACTCGCAAAAAGAGTTTTTGAAGTTGTGTTGAAAAACGCAAATAAGAGAAAAATAACATTATATAGCCACTCTCAAGATAATAGCCGATATATATATATTTGTATATATACATTTTGTATGACTACGTACACACTACCCTCTCTAGACCCCACTTATGAGATTTAACTGGATATTGTAAATATACATTTTGTGGTTACCCAACTTATTAGCACTGTGCGCGAAGAATGTAAAAGCAACAGCCAACAGTTGTCGGAATTTCATGTTTTGTTGAATGATCTTCCTGGGAATGATTTTAATACCGTTTTTCGGTTGTCGTTACCAGCCTTCTATGATGATTTGAGGGAGAAGAATATGGGATATGATGTGATCCCAATTGCTTTGTCGTAGGAGTTGCTAGTTCATTCAATAACAGACTTTTCCTTTCCAACAGTCTGCACTTTGTTCACTCCTCTAATAGTCTCCACTGGCTTTCTCAAGTATGTTTTTGTATTGTTAAGTACTAATGAATTCGTCTCATCTACAAATTTAAAATATTAAAAAGAGTATATTTTTATTTATTTAATTATGTCTTTAACACACTCCTAACGTGAGCGATGATCCTAGCATGTATTTATTTTTATTTTATAATGGGTGGCAGTGTTATTATGTGAGCAATTTTGTCATGCCTATGGATTCTAGAAGATGACATTGCAATTTTTCTTATGTTGCGATACAAAATTATTTTGTGAGGGAACTTGAAGAAAAAGAACTTGAACATTTATATTAATCATAATATCCTATATTTGTTTCTCTTTTTAAATTATTTTTTGAAATCCATAATATAGGTGTCAGGTGATCCCTTGCTCTCACGTTCGAGTGTTTGCTCGTCGTTTAGGCCCGTGAGTGAGATTTCTGCTCATTGCAGATGCGGATTTAGGATATATAGGATAGGTTATGCACAAATTTAACTTAACCCTTTACTTTAAGGGGCGGATCTACAAGCATTAATGGATGCTTCCACAGCTCGAAAACGTTACCTATAGGTCATACGAAAATAACTTTTTTGTTATTCCAAATCAATTAAAAAAAAACACACACATATATAATCATACTTATTTGGAATAAGTACTGATCGTCTCTAAATTTCATTTTTCCTCTAATAGGTACCTTATGGAATAGAGAATAAAGAAATATTTATGTGGCAACTACAAGCCCACTAGATGTGGTTAAAGCGTACTACGAGCAATATGAAAGAGATTTTTTGCAATTTTCTCAAGTATCGCTCAATAGAATTGGTGAAAGGTGGGTGCATGATATTGACCATGCTGGGTAGAAAAAATGAAGATCTCTATAGCAAAGCTTCTCGCTACTTGTTGGAGCCTATGGTCATGGCTCTCAAAGAGCTAATTGCAGAGGTAAGACCAAACTTTTAAAATACACATATCATTTTATAGATCGTCGCAGTATGAACTTTGTTAATAGATCCCTAGTTTACCTATTGATTTTGATTAGCTCTAATTTAGTTTTTCTCGTTGGGAATAGTTATCTTTTTGGACCGGATCCACTTTTATACTGCAATTTCATTTTATGTGGTAGTCTTGTTTGAGTGGTAATAAAGTTTAAGAAACAGATGAGAGTGTGGTCTTAAACCTGCAAATTTTTGTAGGAGTAAAAGCATGTCATTATAAATAGTAAAATATAAAATTTAAAGTTAATTATTTTAAAGTTTAAACATTCTTGTAAATGTGACTCTTTACCACTACTTTATCCATTACTAACGCTTAACCACCAACACCAACTTTTGGAGGAAAATTACCACTATCAACCACATCCACTACCAGCCTCCACTATCAACCACCTCCACGGCTCCACTATCAGCCTTCACTATCAACCGCCTTCACTGATATTCGTCGATGCACAACTGCATTGCCTTGAACCATGGCGTGGGCGTAACACGGCACTCGGTGCCTGACTACATGTGACCGAGAGAACCAACTGTATGGCTGGATCAACATTTGGTATAACTGTAAGCTGGATATAAATATACAACATGATGATGTGCTAAAGAGTCTGACTGAAATATCATAGATGCGGAAAATACTGAAAAGTCTGCAAGTATAAACGAGTAACCGACAAGGCTAACACATAAAAACCTGCTAACATCTGGCTGATTGAACTATAGTCTACGAAGCCTCTAAAGAATACTAAAATGCTAACTGCTTACCTAGACAAGGTCCCCGATATACCATATTAACTGAAATACTATAATGATTGAAAAAGGAGGGATAACGCCACGAAAGACTGGGGCTCACTAACAGCTGATACGAGATGTCCTAGCAAGTAGAGTCGTCAACCTGTAAATCGTTACAAGCATCGCGAGATGCAGGCCCCGGGCAATAAGGGACCGTCAGTACAATTGAATTGCACAGGTATGTAAAACAACTGAAGGAAAGAATTGTAAATACTGAAACTGAAACTGATAACTTGTCACGACCCAAATTTCGGATCCGTGATGGCGCCTATCGTGGAACTAGGCCAGCCACCTATCTATAACTAATCCAGGTCCAATTATCAGAGAAATTACAATTTTTAACAAGTCTGAAATCAATAATAATAGTAAATCAGAATTTGGAAACAATTTTATGAAAATCAAAACCAAAATCCTACAAACCCCGGATCCAGTGTCACACAGTCATGAGCTGCTAGCACTTAATACAACCAAAAGAAATGACCAACATAGTCTGAAAATAAATACGACAGGTAGAAAAGGAAGAGCCGATGAGATCACGGTCATCAACTGCTACCTCGTCAACTCTGATGAAACTATTGCTACTCACTGACCACAGTTGAGTCCCGATGTACCTGGATCTGCACACAAGGTGCATGGGGTAACGTGAGTACACCAACTAAGTAGTAACGAAACCAAACTACGGGCTGAGAGCTAGTGACGGTCTAAACCTCCGATAATTCGAACAACAGTATATAACTTGGACATGACAGTAATATATCAGAAAATAAACAAGATGCGTCAATTTATGTATGTAGCCCTGCATACTAGCATGAATTCATATCGAATCAAGAATGATGTGTACTCATTAATCAAACTCTCATAAGGTGGTCCACTCAGTACTAGAATATGGCCTTCCGGCCCACGAAAAGTCCATCCCGGATATTACATAAACACAAGTGACACAGTCACCTAGTACTGAGGAAAAAGGTCGATCCATCCCCACTGAGAAGATCCATCTCTGGAACATAAGCCCCACGGAGAAGGTCCATCTCCGGAACATAACATTCGGACAAGATCCATGTCCAGGGAAGATCCATCCCTCAATTATCTGTCTGCTCACTGGGGGTGTAAAGACTCTGGAGGGGCTCCTATAAGCCCAAGCGCTATATCAAGCCAACGAAGGCATGATTCCAGGGTCGCTGCGGTGTGCAGTCCGACCTCATAACTGTCTCAAAACCAAGCTCCAAACCTCAATCAGTTAGTACCTTCCAGTCTCACTCACAATGCTCTAATTTATGGAAATCAGCCCAAACCAATGATAATATAAAATAAACTAACAACTTATGAGACTAAGGCGTGAAACATATACTATAACAGGACTGAGCACATGAAAATAATAGTCACATATAGAGACAGGAATAATCGACCGTTCCGGTCTAAAAATATCGGCATGAAGCCTTAACATTTATACTTAGCATGATTTCTATTGCGTTCAAGGTAAATTCAACCTTCACAGTACAAATATCAACCTGAGATAACCATTAGACAGTGCCATGGGATGAGCCAGGCTACAAATATTCGGTGTACGCCTGCATGCCCGTCACTTGGCAAGTGTGTCACCTTAATTAAAATCAAATATCAGATAATTTGGGGTTTCGAACCCTCAATTCCAATTTTGGAAGCGTTACTTACCTCAAAACCGGCTAATATACTGCTCCGCAGTGCCCTTGCCTCTAAATTCGGCCTCTGCGTGCTCCAAATCTACCAACAATCAGATGTATATCATTATAATGTGCTAAGGAACTAATCCCAATCGAAATTTATCAAAAATACTCAAAAATACCGAAATTGGTCAAACCCGACCCCCGAGCTCCACATCTCGGAACTCGATAAAATTTACACCACAAGAAACGTTATCCTCCCAGGAATACAAAGAACACAGAAATCGGAGTCCAAATGACCCCTCAAATTCTCATTTTAAAGCCTCTTAATCCCAAGCCCTAATAACCCAATTTGCACTGATTTTCCCCTGATTTTCCACCATAAATCCGACCTTTAATCACATATAAACGTGTTTAGAGTCTAGAAACCTTACCTCAATGAAGAACTATCGAATCCCCTCTTCAAAAACCCTTCAAAAGCTTCAAACCCGGATGATATTGAGAAAGATGACAATAATTCGCGAATGCACGCTTTTATACCTTCTGCCCAGTGGTTCCGCACCTGCGACCACTTACTCGCACCTGCGCATCCCAGGTGCACACCTGCAGAAAACCCCAAGGACCTCAACTTCCGCACATGCGATCGACCTCCCGCACCTGCGGCCTCGCAGGTGGGGCAATTACCTCGCAGCTGCGGACTCTTCTCACTCAGCCAAACTTCCGCACATGCAGTGCCATGTCCGCTCCTGCAGAACCACACTTGCGTCTCCCCTTCCGCAGGTGCGAAAACACCAGTAACAACAACATCAGCAATATCAAAACCATTCCAAACTCCCTGTTAACCACCTGAAACCATCCCGAGCCCTTCGGGACCCCAACCAAACATATCAACGCATCATATATGATCATTCAAACTTAGTCGAGCCTGCGAAACATCAAACACAACATCAAAACCCCAAAAACACATCGAATTCAAGCCTATGAACTTTGAATTTTCTAAATTCCACCAACGATGTCGAAACTACCCAAAACAACTCCGATTGACCTGAAATTTTGCAGGCATATCCAAAATGACATTATGAACCTGTTCCAACTATAGAAATTCCATTTCGACCCCAATAGCCTATTTTCCACTGCCGACCGGAAATCGCCAAAAACTAGCTTTCGCCAATTCAAGCCTAATTCTACACCGGACATCACAAAAACATTCCGAATACACTCCTAAGTCCCAAATCACCTAACAGAGCTATCCGAGCTATCAAATCCACATTCTGATGTAGTTTACCAATAAGTCAACCCTCACTTGACTTTTCCCTATTTTAAGGCTTTTTTTTAAAGACTAAGTGACTAAATCATCACTGCAACCATTCTGACTCCAACCCTACAACTCTAAGACATCAATAACAGTACAACCAACCTATGACAGGGCAATAACAGTAATTATAATGCAAGTTCTACGAAACAACCGACCGGGTCGTTACATTCTCCCCCACTTAAACATACGTTCGTCCTCGAACGTGCCTAGAGCTGTTCCAACACCACCAAAAATTATTGTGTAACCTTCCATGCACATATTCGGAGGTGATACCATGTCACCCTAGCCCATCTACGTCTGATAACACAACATAACTGAAATTTCATTATCAAATCCTGACCCATAAACCTTAAAACCAAGTTTCCACTTCTGAAATAATTAACAAGTTCAAATTTCCATGACTATAAGCTGAAATAGTCTGAACACGCTGTATCAAACCATATCCGTAACCCAAGATGATATCACATAATATACCGCGTGGCTCAACCACTCATAGCAATAACTCCTAACCACAATAGATGTTCAAATAACTCAATACCAGTAGATACCCTCTTATCAAACCAAGCCTCGTTCTAACACTTCCATATACTGCTAACGATGAAAGAAACACGTATAAACCAACAACCATTCGCCCGATCAGTATCAATACCATCCAGAGCCATAACTTGTGCACTCAATAACCACATACCAAGAGCTCAATTCATTAAATAAAGAAGACTCACACGAGAGGGCTATCTTGCCACTAACACGTACCATTACCACATCATGCTAAAAGCCTGATACACATCGTGAAACCACATCATACAAATCCGACACCAAGGATCATACCTCTACCTAACTGAGCTGCAAAGCGTGATCCCATCCAACCGCTGGACCACATGACACACTCCAAGCCACCTTGCTCAAAATCAATAACCATGCAAAATTCGACATCAATTACTCAAAGTGCATTTCCATAACCACGGGGGAAAATGGACGATACCATGCCACCCTAATCAGAAAGAACATAACCAACAAGTCTCAATCCTGCAACAGCTACTTACTTGTCTTACTCAAATCTCACTATAAAGCCCCGATAGAACTACACCCTATGCACATATATAACCAACGATCACAACCCCTCGAAACACCGAAAAGTAACTCATAGAACACTACGAAACATGAATAAGCTCAGTGACAATCAAATGGTAAATCCCTCAACAAGAGCAATTTTGCGTCAACATTTCCTACTCGGTGCAGGACACATACCCATACTGGCCTACCAATAACTCTAAGTCAACTCTGGTCGCCCACAAGAGGTAGATAACTCTTCGAACGTTCATAATGACTGAATCATGACATATACTAACACCTGACTAGATTTTCTTGCATCCTCGTAGTTCACAACTACAAAAATAATCAGTTCATGAAAACTCCCAGTCTCAAACCCATGCGACACCAATTACCATATTTGATCCTAATTCCACCACTCAATTATATAATGCGCCCCTAATACTTTATCATTCCACGACGGACACCCTCATAATTCCTTTGTGTCACCAAGAAACCTTGAATATCAGCGTCGGTCCAACAAAAGAGCGTCGTAACACCAATGAAGCACCCTTATTCAAACACATTGCCTTGAACACATTGTCCTTTATGAATGTATACTCTAATCCATCCACCCAATAGTGTTATCCTTTACCTAATCATCTGAAACTGCCAGTTCTGACCTTCCTTCTAGAACTGAACCGTGCCCTTACATATGCCACTCTCCACCATACAAAAAATACTGCATACGCCATGCAATCCTATGATAAATATGAGAACTTCATGCTCCCTTCCTAGCCACAACAACTACGTACCCAACTAGCCAAGAACTTTCCATTCGATCCCATCTAGAAGAAAAATCACTATACATCACCTGGCCCTCACGCCCGTAGAAATATACATCCCCAACCGTGGTAGAAACCATCAAGAACTCCCGAATCACACTTGTACAACACCAAACCGTCAGGATTGAATCCTTCTAACTCAAACAAGCTATGCATGCCACCAAATTCCAAGAGAATTGCTAATAAACACATGTAACAACTCATTACCTTATAAACACCCAAAGAACTAACCATATCCCTTATCATCCGATCTGACCTACTACCAAACTGTCCTATTTATTCAAGTTCCTTCTAACTTACCTTCAAATTGATACTTCTTATTGCCATAATACCACAATTCTCAATCCAACTCATCGCACGAAACCCGAGCATAAAAATATACCGTCTAAGGTTCATAGGCCGCTGAATACTCCCTCAATTATCCCCGAATGCACCACATTAGAAATACTTACCCTGAAGAGACTTCCTACGAATTTAAAGTCATTACCTTCACTTTCCTGATACTGATGGATAGAATCCATGATAATGCAAATACACCACAAGCCTTGACACATTTCCCGTAAATCTCAGTTCTAGCCCTTCTCACACCTTGAAGATCCTCGATCGCTACATATAACCTTGAATCCTTCTGAACCATTCTCGAACGCCATTTACTCTACGCAATTTCAATTACACTAACCAAGTAAACAGAACGAATTGACCCCGCTTGCAATCCACATACTAGGAAAGTAATCCGCACCTTTGAAGCAACAAACATGCTCATACATTTCACGCTCTACACTCACCAGTACAACTCCATCATACAATGAATTCCACTATCCGTAAAGTACATTACAATTTGTATCGAAGAAATTTCCATCACTCGAGTCATTCCCTGACTCCACCTTTGTAGGTCATAACTGATTCACCAACATACCTCGAAACAAAACCAATACAACACATAATCGTGTAATCAACTTATCATTAGCAAACTCCCCACTTGGCTCAAATCCAAATATCAAGAAAAACAATAACTCATGTTGCCCATACACAATCACTGCCACCATACTGTGGTGGGGTTAAACTAAATCCTCCATATGCTTATATGACCCAAACCATCTAACACTCAAATCAAATGCAAATATCACATTCACGATTGTAATGATCATGCCAACTCCCATAAGTGAGATAAACTCCAATTACAACATACAACATCTACTGGTAGAGAGAACTTACTACAGATAGACACAAGGGTCACACCTCAGGACAACCCGCAGGAGATACCCATGCCAACTTAACCTCAAAATGATATCTCCCTATACACTTTCGAAAATCATAGCTATCACGAAATTACTATGCCTTGCTACATTAGAACAGAACCACTGCCTGCCCCCAAGACATCCCATCAAGCGGTATAAGAACCTAAAGCTGATGGCAATACTAACACTGGAGTTGTGGTCAAGGAATTCTTGGGCTTCTGGAAGCTCTACTCACACTCGTCTGACCACACGGATACCTTCAATGGACACCACGTGTCACAAGAATGCTACTGAACTGAGCCAAAAATTTACAGTTGGAGAATTTCGCACAAAGCTTATCCTTCCTATATCATTGTAATACTATCGTCAAATGCTGAATATGCTACCCCTGGTTACGAGAGTACGCCAGGATGCCGTCAATGAATACAATAGCAAAGAAGTTATAACACGGCTGAATACACTGTCAATCAAATACATGAACGATGCTGGGGCATTGGTCATCCCAAAAGGCATTACCAGGAGCTCAGAACATAATAGAAAGATCCGCTTCACTCCACATCTAAACAACACGAGATTCCTTCCGATACACTCACAACTCGATGCCATATTCTAACTTAAGGCTGAGGTCAATTACTCAATGATTCTTGCTACATCTCCCGCTAATCCATTCTCATCACAATCAAACAACCTGAACACATCTAATTGTTAATCACTCTCACCACGAAGTCATCTAGTCACAAATTCCCCTCAATAAAGGCACAAACAAACATATAAGTCCCCCAACACAAGTGCTCACACAAACGAAATCTCAACACTCAAGTCACAGATAGAATCAGGCCTCAAGTACTCCAGAATGGCCCATTATCAACATGCTAAAAAAAATCACACCTCATCCCTGGAAGTCACAAGACGACCACGCACAACTAATACCAAGCGTTCGCGTGCGCATTCGAATACATGGAAGGAATTCAAAGAATTATACTTTAGGTTGAATCAACGGATTCGCACGGCAAGAGTTCAAGAATGTGAGATTTTCCTAAGGGTTATGTAGCCTCCCGAAGATAAGTACAGATGCCTCCGTACCGATCCGCAAGACTCTAATAAACCTGCTCATAACTGGTGAGACCTATTTAACCTAGAGCTCTGATACCAACTTGTCACGACCCAAATTTTGAAGCCGTGATGGAGGCCTGTCGTGGAACCATGCCATCCACCTATCTATAACTAATCTAGGTCCAATTATCAGAGAAATTACCATTTTTAACAAGTCTCAAACGAATAATAATAGTAAATCAGAATTTGGAAACAATTTTATGAAAATCAAAACCCAAATCCTACAAACCCCGGATCCAGTGTCACACAGTCATGAGCCGCTAGTACTTAATACAACCAAAAATAAATGATCACCATAGTCTGAAAATAAATACGACAGGTAGAAAAGGAAGAGATGACGAGATCACGGTCGCCAACTGCTACCTCGTAAACTCTGATGAAACTGTTGCTACTCACTGACCAGAGCTGAGTCCCGATGTACCTAGATCTGCACACAAGGTGCAGGGGGTAACGTGAGTACACCAACTCAGTAGTAATGAAACCAAATTACGAGCTGAGAGGTAGTGACAGACTAAACCTCCGATAATTCGAACAACAATATATAACTTTGACATGACAGTAATATATCAGAAAATAAAGAAGATGCATCAATTTATGTCTGTGGCCCTGCATACTAGCATGAATTCATATAGAATCAAGAATGATGTGTACTCAGTAATCAAACTCTCATAAGGTGGTCCACTCAGTACTAAAATACGGCCTTCCGGCCCAGGTAAAGTCCATCCCGGATATTACATAAACACAAGTGACACAATCACCTAGTACCAAGGAAAAGGCCGATCGAGCCCCACGGAGAAGATCCATCTTCAGAACATAAGCCCCACGGAGAATGTCCATCTCCGGAACATAACACTCGGACAAGATCCATCCCTCAATTATTTGTGCGCTCACTGGGGTGTAAAGACTCCGGAGGGGCTCCTATAAGCCCAAGCGCTATATCAAGCCAACGAAGGCATGATTCCAGGGTCAATGCGGTGTGTAGTCCGACCTCATAACTATCTCAAAACCTTTTCCGGATGTTATGGGGTTACACCAGGGATCTTCACTCAACCCGTTCTTATTTGCTCTGGAGATAGACGCACTGACACACCATATCTAAGGAGAGGTTCCATAGTGTATGTTATTTGATGATGATATAGTTCTGATTGATGAGATGCGAGATGGAGTTAATAGGATACTGGAGGAATGGAGGCAAGACTTGGAGTCTAAAGGTTTCAAGTTGAGCAGGACTAAGAAGAAATATGTGGAATGTAAGTTCAACGACGTGACGGGGGAAGCAGATGTGGAATTTAGGCTTGACTCACATGTCATCCTCAAGAGAGAAAGTTTTAAGTACTTAGGGTCAATTTTTCAGGGAGATGGGGAGGTCGACGGGGATTTACGCAATGTATTGGGGTGGGCTGGATGAAATGGAGGTTAGCATATGGAGTCCTATGTGACAATAATGTGCCACCGAAACTCAAAGGTAAGTTCTATAGAGAGGTGGTTAGACTGACCATGTTGTATGGAGCTGAGTGTTGTCTAGTCAAGAATTCACATATTCAGAAGATGAAACTAACAGAAATGAGGATGTTGAGATGGATGTGTGGGAACACTAGGCTTGATAAGGTTAGGAATGAAGATATTCGGGAGAGGGTGGGTGTGGCTCTCGTGGATGACAAGATGTGGGAAGCGCGACTTAGATGGTTTGGACACGTGCGGAGGAGAAGCCTAAATGCACCGGTTAAGAGGTGTGAGCGGTTTTATTTGGTAGGTACGAGAAGAGGCAAAGGGCGGCCTAAGAAATATTAGGGCGAGGTGATCATGCAAGACATGGCGCGACTTCAGATTTCTAAGGACATAGCTCTTGATAGGAATATGTGGAGGTCGAGCATTAGGGTGGTAGGCTAGGGGGTAGTCGAGAGTTCTTCCCTCTTTGTACCGGGTAGTCTAATAGAGTTTTGTTTAGGTTTGTTATCGGTCTATATTGTGTTCACATTATTGTTTTGCATAGTTTTGTGTTATTGTCCTTTCACTTATTCGTTGTTGCTATTTTTTTTCTAGCATCTATTGTTGTTACATGCCTTTTCTTTTCTGATATTATTGTCTCTCTTGTTGAGTCGCGAGTTCCGAAAACAACCTCTTTACCCTTTTCAGGGTAGGGGTAAGGCCTGCGTACACTTTATTCTCTCCAGACCCTACTAGTGGGATTTTAATGGGTATGTTGTGATTTTTGTTGATACATATATATATATATATATATATATATGGGTGTGTGTGTGTGTGTGTGTGTGTGTGTGTGTGTGTGTTTGGTGATATTTTGGGCGTAGAGGTGCGGCTGTTGCAGGGATTTTACGTTGAGTTGCATTCCATGTTACGATCCGCAACATAAAAAGTCTCCATTACAGTTATTTATATTCTCCTGTCTAACTTTTATTCCGGATATGTTGTATTATTATTGTACTTCTTAGTAGATGCTCACGCACTTGTGACACCAGGTTTGGCGGTTACTATTGGATGTTTGATAAGTGGGGATTTTGACTACTTATTAGCGCCTTTTAAATTTTATTTTAGTCTAAAAGCATGGATTGTGTTCCCGAAACTAATGAAATTGCGCAAAATTACAGGAATGCTGGAAGTTGGGCCCCCGAGATGAAATCCGACTAAAAAAAGATCATTCTAAGCACAAGATCAGAGAGTAGGCAAAAAGACCATGTCCAGAGCCTCAATGAAAAACAGATGAGAATTGTGCTGCCGCAGAAGATTGCCTTGCAGCCGCAACCCTAATATTGCAGACCGCAGAAGATTGTCTTGTGCCCACAGTTCTAAATCTATGGACCGCAAAAAAGTTGCTCCGTGGCCGCAGTTCAGAATTGTGCGGTCGCAGAACTCCAGTTCCTGTCAGATGAAGGATACAAGCGCAATAGTCCCTCCCCGTATTAGGGCGGGTAACTTTCAAATCACCAATGTGATGCTCACTTTGCTAGAGCAATGAGGTTTCTTCACCGGTGCTCCAAGTCAAAATGCATGCAAATGGAAAACTCTCCTCCCCCCTTCTCAACCTCAGATCTCAACCTCCAGCGGCGGAGCTTCTCCTATCAACTCCAACTTTTTACCAGATAATCTCCTCCCCCCTTCTCAACCATCTCCTACCATCTATTTCACCAAAAACTCATTCAAACTTCTTTAACCTCAGATCTGGAAATGGAAAACTCTCCTCCCCCCTTCTCAACCATATCCTACCATTTATTTCACCAAAAAACTCATTCAAATTTCTTTAATCTCAGATCTGGAAATGGAAAACTCTCCTCCCCCCTTCTCAACCATATCCTACCATTTATTTCACCAAAAAACTCATTCAAATTTCTTTAATCTCAGATCTGGAAATGGAAAACCCTAGAACATTCTGAAGATGATCCCAAGCGACTCTGTGACTCAAGCTTATATGAGTCGATGGTTCTCGACGAGAGCTGTCGATTCATGTGAGTAAGGGTCACTTTTGGAGGTCGCCGTAGTCCGGCCAAACTCTGGCAAATTTCAAGAATTCAACCAAAAAATAAAAAAAAACTGGAGACCACTACTGGTACTCTGTTACTTCCTCTCTACTTCTTTTCTTTTAGTATTTGGTTATTTCATGTCTTAAAACTAGGATCTAGTTTAAGATTAATGAAAAAAAAAACCTATATGCTTTATTCTTGTGCCCGTTTTACACTACGATTCTCTGTAAATCACTAATTGACATGATTACTTAAGCTAACTACTTAATTAATTAGTATCTAAATGAGTTTAATTAGTTTAATTTGACCCTATTGTTGTTTGTTGCTATTTTTATCCCTATTAAACTACTTTTAATAGTTGAAAAGATTTAAAAAGGGGTTGAATAGATATTAAGCAGAACTTAAGGGGTTGAAAATAATTTAAAAGATCAAAAATTTGTTAGAAAACCTCTAGAAGGGACAGGGAAATCTGTTACAAAATATTCCCCTTATCCCTTAATTTCAGGGAATAGCACATGGGGAAATAGGACGAGTCTGCCCTATATATAGAGACCCCCATTCACAAAAAAAAAAAAGAAAAAGGGAGGAGGAGATATAGAGACGGAAACACACCCTAAAAATAGACTTAATACTTAAATTGGATACATTTACTCTCAGAAAGAAATACAGAGCTTCCAAAAGATTTTTCTATGGAAATTTTCGTTTTTAAAAGGATGTTCTTCTGAAACTTCTATTCTTTTCACTCATTTTCTATACCTAAAGAGTATAAAATAGTAGAAAGAAAGATGATTCAAACTGAGTAAAACTGGGTTTATTATTGGTATATCAAAGTTGAAATTGGAAGTTGAAGTCGATCCTGGGATTCCTTGGGTTTCCTTCTGTGGTATCTTGCTGTATATTTGTTGGTTGCCGCTGAAGCTGATCTCTCTCCTTGGTTTTCTAGGACTTTATTTGGTAATTATCTTTTCCTCCATTCACTGTTAGGTATGTAGCACTATAAACCTGAATGTTCTTTGAAAACTGAAGTTATAATAATATCTGTTTATGCTCCGTATGATGTTTGCTTGCTCAGTATAATTGTTGTTCTTTTCTTACTGAATGTATTAAGTTCGGTAGCTTCGTGACTTTGGTTGCACATGAATGTTGCATAAAGTGATAATTTGGATTAAGTTTTGTTTTCAGTTCCATCTTTAATCTTCAGTACAAGGCCTTCTCATAGATTATGTGTATATGGTTGAATGTGGTAGTTTGAAGGTGATTGTTGGTCGCATGGCTGTAATCTATAGATTTGGTCACCAGTTGGCCAAATCAGTAAGATCTGAGCCAAAGAAAAAAAATAGGATTTGGCTGCTGAAAGAGGGCTGAAGATTAACTATATCAGCCTGCATATAGTATATTCAAAGTAAAACAGATATTAGTCCAATTTTTTCACAAAGTTGTAATAGATTAATAGTTACATTCCAATAGTAAATGTCTTACATTCGATTAGTAATATAATGCAATTATACCATGACGATGACAAGCGATGGCGCCTCTTGTATTAGTTGTTATTTTCTTTCACGCAAACTGGGCTATTAATCAGAGTTTGATATGTATGCAGCTGAAGCTAAAACAGGACGAACAATTTTCCATTCATTTCATATTATTTAAAAAGTGTTGAGGGTTAGTTTAAAGAGAATCAGGGGCTAATTTGATTATAAACTATTCGTCGTCTCTATGCCATAACGAAAACAGTTGTTATCCTATTTAATCTTCAATCGGATAGAATATTAAATATTAGCAGTACGTGTTTATAAAAAAAAAAAAGATAATAATAATAATTTCTGTATAGAATTCTTGTATTTCTTCACGAAATACCTATGTCCAATTCTATTCCAAAAATAACTACATTGATTGGTTCCCTGCTAATTTTATACAATTTGTTATATTGTATATATGCAATTTTTTATATTGTCTTAAATGATTTGGAATCAGACTTGAGTAACGTATAGTAAGATTCGAGTTCAAAGCCTTTTTAGGTAGAGATTACCTTAGATAATAAATTAATGATCAAAGTATACTTTTACGTAACTTTGAATGAAATCAAACTAAAATATACCTTTTTCTCAAATTGTGTATACGTTTACTAACACAAATAAAGACTAAAATGAATACTCGTAGAGACGCTTTAGAAACGAATTTTTCTTGAAATTATCAGAATTGCGTACACGCTCGCGTGACGTTATTTCGGTCTCTTTTTGACAACAAAATAAACTATGCGCTTGCACAACTTTATTTATCTCTTAAATGAGTTCAGTGTCGAGAATTGTGTACACGTCCCCGTGACATGATTTTCGACGCGTTTTAAACTCTACGGGTTTATGCATACGTGACCCATCTCAAAAGAACTCTTTAAATAAAATAGAATATCAAAAGTGGTAACAATATAAAAATGCATTTAGGTGCTAAAATCAGTAATTAAACAATTTAGGCCAAGTTTAATCATTAAGAGACCGTGCTAGAACCACGGAACTCGGGAATGCCTAACACCTTCTCCCGGGTTAACAGAATTCCTTACCCGGATTTCTGGTTCGCAGACAATTTAAACAGAGTCAAAATTTCCTCAGTTTTGGGATTTCTAATAAATAAATGGTGTCCCGGAACACCGTAAAAATCCAGGTGGCGACTCTGAATAAAATAAATCCCAAAATCAAAGAATGTCACTTAAAGTGGAAAAACTCCATTATTACCCTTATACCCCTCCCTGGGGTAGTGAAAAAGGAGGTGTGACAGAGGCTAAGGCTTTTTTCTTCTCTCTACCGGGGAAAGCATTAGATTGTTTGGAACGATTGACGAACCATCCCATTCACACTTGGGATGAATTGGCGGAAACATTTATTTCTAAGTTCTTCTCTCTGGGGAACATGGCTACACTTCGGGATGAGATTTTGGCATTCAAGCAAGAGCCAAATGAACCACTACTCGAGATATGGGAATGATATAGAACAATGGTTAAATAATGTCCCAACAATGATATGACGGAGAATATGATTTAACAAACTTTCTATCTTGGATCAACATAACCAACCAATGTGTTGTGAATCAACCTGCCGATGAACTTCATGACTACGCCTTATGCTGAGGCATGTGAGATTTTAGATGAAATGGTGGAAACATTATCGACATGGAAATCCCAAGCTAATGTTCCACAATATGATCCCAACGTGATCCGCCTTAACAAAGAGTTGCATGACCATGGGCAAGGCATTGACAAATTGACTACCACCATGAATCAACTAGCAAAGGCTCAACTTCAACAAGTGCAAAATCTAAGCAAGTCAATGCCATTGAGGGAGTGAACATGATGATGAACAAAAGAAGAACAAAGGGTCCATAAGTGCAATATCGAGTGGATAATTTTGTGCAAGAGGATAGTAGTTTTGATCAAGATGATTCTTATAATGACCAAAAGGAGGAGATGCAATATGGGAACAACTTTCAAGGGAAACGAACTAATTTCCAAGGCCCAAACCAACAACAATTGCGACCTCAAAACAGTTAAGAAAATTGGAATTTTAACAACCAAGGAAATTGGAGTGGTGGAAACAATCATGGGAATTGGCACAACAACAAAGATCAAGGAAATTGGAGTGGAAATAATCAAGAAAATTGGGGGAAGGGAGTAATAATTAAGGCAGATGGAACCATAATCAAGGCAATCGGGGGTCGGGTTTTCAAATGCCCCCGATGTATCAACAACCAAACAACCCGCCTCCCTATACTTCATATGGTCCTAGTTCTTCTATTAATGAGATTGGGCATATTGAGAACATGTTCAAGCAAATGATGGAAAAGACTGCCGATTCAGATGCCCAACGTGCTTTACACAACACATCGATCCGCAAATTAGAAGTTCAAATGGGGAAAATATCTCAAGCTCTTAATTCTCGTCCTAAAGGGGCATTACCAAGTGACACACTGGTGAAACCTAAGGGTGGTGGGAGAAACAAGCGTCATGCCATGGTTGTTACTACAAGAAGTGGAAGAGGTGGGAATGAACCCACCTCAAGTCAAAGGCAACTTGTGGATGATGAGCAAGTGGTACAAGAAGAAAAAGTCCCGAGCAATGTGATGCAATCAAATGATGAAGTTGGGATTGATATTGATGATAATGTGGAAGAGACTCAACAGGATGTGAAGCTGTCTAGGGATTACATTATTGGCATACCGAAACCGGTAGTGCAAAATGCTAAGGCATCATTTCCTAAGCCTCTACCTCCATATCCTCAAAGATTTGCCAAAAAAAATGGCGAGAATCAATTGAAAAAGTTCATTCAAATGATGAAGAGTCTCTCAATCAATGTTCCATTAGTTGAAGTTTTGCAACAAATTCCTGGTTATGCCAAGTTTATGAAAGATCTAGTGATGAAGAGCGGTCAATGAATTTTGAAACTATCAAAGTCACTCATCAAGTGAGTGCAATTGTGCATTCAATGGCTTCTAAGTTGGAATATCCCGGTGCTTTCAGGATTCCTTGTACAATTAGAAGTGTGGAGTTTTCTAAAGCTCTTTATGATCTTGGGGCAAGTATCAATTTGATGCCCTATCTGGTTTTCAAGACATTGGGAATTGGGCAAACAAGACCTACATCTATGAGATTACAAATGGCCGATCATACTATGAAGAAACCTTTGGGGGTGATCGAAGATGTCTTGGTTCGTGTTAATAAATTTATTCTTCCGACGGATTTTTTCATTCTTGATTGTGAAGTTGATTATGAGGTGTCGATTATTCTTGAAAGACCTTTCCTCGCTATAGGGAAGGCTCTTTGTGATGTGGAAGCCAGAGAACTCATATTTCGGGTAGGTGATGAAAAAGTGGTATTCCATGTGTGCAAGTCCATGCGGCAACCAAATAGAAGCAAGGTGCGTTCTTTTGTGGACTTGGTGACCGATGTTATTGTTAATGATACAAGTGCTACAATCAATGTTGGTGATATTTTGGAGGTGGACTTGCTCTACTTTGATGATGACGAGATGGATGGCTTCATGGAATGTGTGAACTCTTTGCAAGGAATGAGGTCTTACAATTATGCACCTCGAAAACTATCTTTAGATCTTTAAAATAGGACAAATCTTCCTACAAAGCCTTCCATTGAAGAACCTCCTACCTTTGGAGTTGAATCCATTGCCTCCATATCTTCGGTATAAATTTCCCTGCATTTGTTCTACTTTACCAGTTATTCTTTCCTCTTGTTTGACTAACGTTCAAGTAGATTCTACATTGTCAGTGCTACATAAGTAGAAGAAGGCTATTGGGTAGACATTGGCGGATATTCAGGGAATAAGCCCCGCATTTTGCATGCACAAGATCAACATCAAAGGATAATGAATGAGGCTATGCAAGAAGTTGTCAAAAGGGATATTATCAAGTGGTTGGATGCCGGTGTTGTCTACCTCATTTCTAATAGCTAGTGGACTTCTTCGGTTCAATGTGTCTCAAATAAGAGGGGAATGAAGGTGGTCACCAATGAAAATAATGAGTTGATTCCTACAAGAACGGTGACCGGTTGGAGAGTGTATATGGACTATCACAAGCTCAACAATCACAAGGAAGAATAATTTTTCACTTCTCTTCCTAGACCAAATGCTTGACAGGTTGGACGACTATGCTTTCTATTGATTTCTTGATGGGTATTCGTGCTACAACCAAATCCTTATTCCTCTGGAGGATCGAGAGAAAACAACCTTTACATGTCCTTATGGTAATTTCGCCTTCAAGGGGATGCCATTTGGTTTGTGCAACACCGATGACTTTTTGAAGGTGCATGATGGCTATCTTCACGAACATGGTGGAGGACTACCTTGATGTTTTCATGGATGACTTCTTGGTGGTTGGGGATTCTTTTGATGATTGTATTGAAAATTTAGATAAAGTGTTGGCAAGATGTGAAGAAACTAATTTGGTGCTCAATTGGGAGAAGTGTCGTTTCATGGTCGAGGAAAGCATTGTCATTGGCCACAAAATCTCAAAGAATGGAATTGAAGTTTACAATGAAATGATTGAGGTAATTTCTAAACTTCCACCTCCTACTTTGGTGAAAGGTTTGCAGAGTTTCTTAGGCCACACGGGGTTTTACCGGCTCTTCATCAAAGATTTCTCTAAGGTTGTGAACCCGTTGTGCAAGCTTTTTGAGAAAGATGCTAAGTTTAACTTCACTGATGATTGCATGAGAGCCTTTGGATTGTTAAATTTCAAGTTGAAAACCACTCCCATCATCACCACTCCAAATTGGAGTGTCCCTATTGAGCTCATGTGTGATGCTAGTGAGCGGTTACAGTTGTTTTGGGGAAACACATCAATAAAAAATTTCATCTGGTCTACTATGCTAGTAAGACCATGAATGGTGCCCAAGTCAACTACACATTTACGGATAAAGAGCTCCTTGCCATTGTGTTTGCAATTGAGAAGTTTCGCCCGTACTTGATGGGTGCGAAAGTTATTGTCCACACGGATCATGTGGCACTTTGTTATCTTATGAGCAGAAAAGATTCCAAAGCTCGGTTGATGAGATGGTTAATTATTTGCAAGAGTTTAGTATTGACATCCAAGATAGAAAAGGGGGTGAAAATCAAGTGGCGGAACACTTGTCTTGTTTGGAGGAGGAGGGGAGGCCGCATGATGGCCTTGAAATCAACGACTCTTTCCCCGGCGAGAAAATCTTGGCCATTTCAATGAAGGAGGTTCCATGGTTCATGGATCTAGGAAATTTCCTTGTCTGTGGAATCATCCTGGATGAGTTCTTTTCAACACAAAGGAAGAAGCTCAAAGGGGATTGTCAAGCTTATTATTAGGATGAACCATACCTTTTGTTGATTTGTACGGATGTGGTGATTAGAAGAAGTGTACCGGAAGAAGAGCAAGGTGAAATTCTTAGGGCTTGTCATTCCTCCCCATATGGTGCCATGGTGGGACAAGAACGGCGACCAAAGTGCTAAGTTGCGGTTTCTATTGGCCGACTCTTTACAAGGATGCTAGTGAGCTAATGAAAAGATGTGATGAATGTTAACGGGCCGATGGAATCTCGAAGAAAACTGAAATGCCTCTCACTGCCATTTTGGAGATTGATATTTTTGATGTGTGGGGTATTGACTTCATGGGTCCTTTTGTGAGTTCTTGTGGAAACACCTACATCTTAGTCGTGGTTCATTATGTGTCTAAATGGGTTGTGGCCGTTGCTTTACCCAACAATGAGGCAAGAAGTTTGGTGGTATTCTTGAAGAAGAATATTTTTACAAGGTTTGTACTCTAAGGGATATTATAAGCAATGGGGGTCACATTTTTGCAACAAAGCTTTTGACACTTTACTTAGCAAGTATGGTGTTACTCATTAAGTTACCACTCCCTATCATCCACAAGATAACGGTCAAGTGGAAGTCTCCAACCGGGAGATAAAGAGTATTTTGTCCAAAAAAGTGAATGCTAACTTGAAGGATTGGTCCAAGAAGCTTGATGATGCATTATGGACTTATCAGACGGCTTACGAAATACCTATCAGAATGTCGCCATACCTGTTGGTGTTCGGCAAAGCTTGTCATCTTCTGATGGAACTTGAGCACAAAGCCATGTGGTCTCTAAAAAAGTTGAATCTTGATTGAGATGTAACCACTTACTTGAGGTTCCACAGTTGAATGAAATGGATGATTTCTAGTACCATGCATATGCAAGTTCGTCATTGTACAAAGAAAAGATGAAATATCTTCATGATAAATACATTTGGAACAAAGAGTTCAAAGTGGGCGATCTCGTATTGTTGTTCAACTCACGGTCGAGGATGTTTCCCAGAAAGCTAAAGTCTAAATGGAGTGGTCCCTTCGCAATTGTGGGTGTGACGCCTTTTGGTTCATTGGACTTGAAGAAAAAAACAATGAGGTATTCAGAGTCAATGGTCACCGGGTGAAGAACTATTTGGGAAAAGTTGGAGATGGCTACGTCATGGTGGTCATTCCTTTCAATTGATGTTATTTTGTGTCGTGCCGCGACGTTAAATCAAGCTCTTCTTAGGAGGCAACCCATGTGTCTTTTTTTCTTTTCTTTTCTTATTTTGTACTTAGGTGTTATTTTTGTGCTAACTTGATTTGAAGTGTGCTTTAGGAATGAGTGTTACTTACAGGATGGAATAAGGTTCTATTTTAAAAGTAGTTTTTTTCATCAATGGACTCCTGACGTATACGAAGGAGTGTGGTTCGTTCGAGAAATAGAATGGTGGACAGAAATCTGGCTAAGTGTGCAAAATTGTGCGGACCGCACATTTACAGTTGTTGCAGTAAAAGTGCTCTGCGACCGCACAATTATCATTCGGACCGCACAAATGGAGGGTGAAAAATTCCAACTCTCTGAAGTTGGTCTGTCAAAAAAATGGTCGATCTGCGGCCGCAACAAGGGATATGTAGCCGCACACATAATTCTGCAGACCGCAAAACAAAAGGGAAACTTAAGCCCCAGGTACGCACATGAAATGGTGCGGCCGCACTCGCGCCTCTTTCTCATAGAAAATTAATAAGTATAAAAAGAGGGCTAGGGCAACTATTACATTTTCCATCTTTGAACACTAACATAGCTCTGTATTGAAATTCGTGGTGAATCACCTGCTCACACGTCCATAAATTGTTGATCACTCATTCCTTGCACTCATTCATATCTGGTATGCTCAAATTCATCGTTAGATTTTTGCATTTTTTAGTTTAATTTATAGTTTTTTATTACTTTTAGGCCTTTTGTCAATAGAACTAAATTGTTCATTCATGTGGGGTATATGTATAGTGGGTAAACTAGTACATGCTCTATGGGAAACGGGTCAATGTATTTTCATGCTTGTGTGTTGTTACCATGTCAAAATTTGCACAAAAATTACAAGCCACAGATAGAAGTAATGAACGGTTCGTAATTTTTTGAATTCTACGGCCGCACTTTAAATTGGTTGGTCCGCAGAAGTTGAATCTAGGGAAAATTTAGTAAAGGATGGGTCTGCGGCCGCAAGAAAATTGTGTGGACAGAAATCCCATTGCGGGCACAGAACTGCCCTTGTCCTATCATCATAGAGTTTACAAATTAGTGGCTCAAATATGTAGCCGCAAGGAAAAATATGTGGACCGCAAAAAACATGTTGTAGCCGCAAATATACCAATTCTCTGTCATCATAGAGTTGGCATGTTATTGGTTTGTGAGTTGCAGTCACAAGGAAAAATGTGCGGACCGCAATTCCCATTTGTGGCCGCAAGAGAGAATTGTCCAGTTCTCAAGGCCTCATTTGCGGCCGCAAAGAAAAATGTGCGGACCGTAGATCCTCATCCTGCAAGCATGATTTAAGTGTGACCTTCACTGTGTTGTGTTTTCTTGTATATCACCTATGTATGATTGAACAGTGATTTTCCACTAACAATTGCATCTACATGATACATATAATGGTTCGATCGAGAGGCAGAGATGATACTTCTAAAGGGAGGGGTGAACCTTCTAGGGGTCGAGGCAAGAGTGCCTTACTCCTCGGCCAATAAAGAACAATCACAAAGAAACCTACAATCGGCAGAAGGAGAGGTGCAGACCTTTCCGATACCAGCTCTTATGTCCTATCTAGGGAAGCATTAAAGGGCAACTCATCCTCTTTATAGAGCAGTCAGCTGTCCAGTCAAGGCCGCCAGGGAGGTATCAACTCAGGGACGAGTCGTCGACATCTCATAACGCTTATGAGGGTTTGAAAAGTGCTAGTCAGGATTTTGATCCATCTACTACACCTGCCCCTGAGGCACCAGAGACATCAGTTCAGTATATCCGCTGATGGAAGAGAGTGAGATTCTACAATTGCCGGCCTTGAAAGTGCGAAGAAGAAAGAGGTTCGGGAGGACTAGTTTCTCAGCTTGGCCGCCTTCACCAGCTTCCATCAATGGTGTCCAGTAAGGTCACATACTATTGAGTGGCAGTTTCAGTTAAAGAATCTATAGAAGTATAACCCAGTTGTGCTGAGACAGTTCAAGGAATGCAAAGGGTGGATATGGTTCACCCAGAGTGTGGTGGATTCCAAAGAATATCTTGTCTGGGAATTCTATGCTAATGTGGCGCATATCAAGAAAGGGACAAAGGTAACCAAAGTGCATAACCTTAAAGTGAGATTTTATCAAATTATTCTCAACACGTACTTGGGTTTAGAAGATGTCGAGCCTATGAAATACTTGGAGAAGTATACAATGGGAGATGCAGCCCGACCTTGGTTAGTAGAGATTTTAGCAGCTCTTAGGCTACCACTACCATGGATCACATCGAGGTTTCCTATTCAGATGGGCACTCTAAGCTTTGAGGCAAAGGGGTAATAGACCTTTGCCTGCAACAGACTGGACCCGAGCCAGAATGAGACCTATCTCCCGATTCCTCGGGAAATTCTAGTTGCTTCTATCATGGTCGGGTACCCAATCAATGTGGGTTCCATGATGTCGGCCAACATCTAAGTGATTGCTAGAGAAGATGACTTGTCCTACTCGTATTCCAACAATATTAAAGAGGATCTCATGGATATGAAGGTAGAGCCAAGGGATTATGATACAAAGGTTCGGCTGAAGATAGTACTCACTGATGGATGCGAACAACCCTAAGAGAAAAGGTCAACCGTCTACCACCACATGCTAGTCTGATGAGCCAGGAGCGGTAGTTGTGGAGGCAGTTGATATTCCATCCACTTCGGCCGAGCCTTCCTCTAGTGTCGCAGCTATGCCTCCACCATCATCTTCAGTTCCTACTACAGTTCATGTCATAGGTTCTACCTCGGATTTGAAGCCGGTGCCCATGCCTACTGCCCTACTTTCTGCACTACGAGTCTCCCAGACATTGGCGAGCCTCAACAACTAGATACAGACAACAACTGCAAAGCTTTCTGACTTATCCAGTGCTATTGAAACATAGTCTACTATTCAGGCAACTTAGTTCCCCCGACTAATGTAGAGACATAGAAGAAGATCCTAGAGAACCAGAACACCATCATGGCTACCTTGCTACAACACGGGTCAGTGATCGCAGAACTAGGAAAAGAAGTAAAAAGGATTAGAAAGTCTCAGGCTAGTAAGAAGTCATTGGAAAAGCTCCGGAGACAGGTTACAAAGCTTGTTGCAGGCGGAAATATCCCTTTCGACATGTCGATTGACCCAGATCCTATAGCACCATTAGCACCGGTGGAACCAGCTGGCCATTTTGAGGATCCAGACTCTACTACCGACACTATCGAGGCAGTGCGTCAGATGTTTACAAACCCAGTTACTCCCAGAGTTGAGAATGATGACGGTGACATTGTTGTGGACACAGAGATTTCCAAGGAGCCATAGAGAGTTTTCTTTACTCTTTCCCGTCTTTTACTCTTATTTTGTTAAGCATTGGGGACAATGCTTATATTTATTTGGGAGGGGGGGGGGG
>ML309405.1:0-83774 GCA_005239505.1 Nicotiana paniculata
TCTGGTTTTTTCTAACTTTTCTTCGATTCTAGGTACTTTCTGTGTTACTTGACTCTATTTCTTAGACTTGGATACTTTTCTTTTGTCGAATCCATTAGTCTGTGATTTTTTCCCTAATTAATCTCTATTAGGGTTCGCATCTGTTTTCCAACTAATTTCTATATTTTGTAAAGTTTTACTTAACCTATTTTCTATTTTAGGGGAGTTGATATTCTCTTCTAGAAATCAGTATTACTTTGAAGCTTCGGCAGATTGATTTGCTCTATTATAGATTTGTACGACTAAGTCTTGCTTGTTTCCTTGTTTACTATCTTAATTAGTCATCCCAGCCTTATTTGGTTGCCCTTACATTTGTGGATCCTTACTGATCCCTTTAAATGATTCTTTCCTTAATTAGACCTCTGATTATTCTGTTCTGAACTCCCTTATTTGGTTTGAACTTCTTGCCTTAATTAACCCTTGTATTACCGTTTGGCTAATTGCCCTTAATTGAAGGAGTCTATTCTGAACTCCTTCACGTGATTAAATCCTATGATTGCCTGATAGATTGATTTCTGTTTCTCTTACCTTATTTGTTTTACTCCTAAACTACTATATATGCACTCCTATTCTTACCTCTCAGACACACACAATTCACTCAGAACAGACGAGCACATTGGTTCAAAAAGCTCTCTCTCTCTCTCTCTCTCTCTCTCTCTCTCTTACTCAAAACTTTCTGCTCTCTTTCTATGTTACTTACCATTATTCTGAGTTAGCCGGCTGCAAGCCAATGCTAACTATTATGCTCTCATGTCCCTTCACTTTTGTGTTTACTGTCTTCTTTACTGGTATGTTCTGATTTCAATTCAAGTCCCAAATCAATATGAAGTAATTTAGTTCATTTGTAAAAATTTCAGCACTAAATAAGCTGATATTAGCTGAACTTCAGCATGTTTTAGCTGAAGCTTTGTTATGTTTGTGATGAACTTCAGGGCTAAAGTTTGTTTTGTATTTGCTGAACTTCATCATTCTAGGAGCTGAAGTTTTTGTTTATATTTGCTGAACTTCAGCATTTTTAACTTTATTTGTTTGAAAGTTATTAAGTTGGTCGAAGTACATAAGCAGCAAACATTAATCTTCAGCAGAAAGTTCATCCCTATGAACTGAAGTTTCATAGAAGCACCTACAACAACAGAAGAAAAAAGAAGAAGAACAAAACGAAGAGGGAGAAAGAAGAGGAGAAAGGGGGGATGAAGTTGTTTAAAAAGTGGGTACAAGTTAAAACTTTAAAAAAAAATGGATATAGGTTAAATGGGGCGACCAAATAGGGCGCCCGCACAATTTTTACTCAAAAGTTCAAACATATCTTATTCTAGATATTTTCTACAATTCCCTTTTCACACAAAATTTCTCGTCTTTCATATCTCAAGGCAGGAAAGAATTTTTCTCGGTTGAACTTATGCTGAATTATATACTTGTACTTCCTCATGTAAATGAAAACAAACGAATTTAACAAAATCTGCCACTTGACACTGAAAGACCTCATAAGCAATATACGAAAAGCTGAATCAAGATTGAAGTTACAAGTAACATGAAAAGCCAGTAATATTGGACTCGGGAGACCATCATTGTGATTCTGAATTTTTTATGATGGTAACAGGCATGGTTGTTAAATGGCAAATATGTTGAGTTGTGGGCCAAGAACACCTTACAACAACAACAATAACAACAATTATGCCTCAATCCCGAACAAGTCGGATCAGCTATATGAATCTTCGTTGTCAGTGCTGTTCCATTTAGCTCGTCTCAGTCCAATCAGCAATTAGAGCAGAAGTAGATTTATAAAGCAGCCTTGTTCTGCTGCTCTTCTCCGAGAAGACTAACTCCTTGAGGTGCTTCATATGGTTTTGGCATTTCCATGGTGCAGGCCAGAAGCTCAAAGACAAATAGTTCACTGACCAGCCATGAATACTTATCAATTTAAGAGCATAGTCAACTCATGCCCAGTAACAGCAGACCTTAAGCAAAGCAGATCACGAGAGCTCTTGATATATCCTTTCAGTTCTTGTCCTCGACTAAGCTTGCACTTGGCCATGATTTTGAGGTACACTGCCAGCTGAATACTCCTTTACATATCCCCACTTCCCTCACACACGAAAAAGAAGAAAGATTTTTCGTCATGCAGCAAATGGGTCTCCAAAGGAATCAGAATTTGGTCCACACTACTTCAGGATGAAAAATATTGGTTTCAACTAGGCATATCACATCTCACACTCACAAGTCACAATTGCCAAATACAAAAGTCTGGGCCATCAGGAAAAATAAAACCATCTAGTGCTAGTAGTGATCATACTCGGAAGGCTCAATAAAACAACCCACCTCAACCAAAGCTTTCAAGCGACAAACACGGATCCAGTCCTTCCAGTCTTTGTCCAACAATAAAAGCATGCACTTTGTCTTGAATTTGAACCCAACTGCATCCAGGGTTTTTCTTCACACCCCTCAACTTCATCAATTCTCTGATCCTATTAGCTTCACCCCACCGGCCTGCTTCAGCATACATATTTGAGAGCAGAGCATAGTACCCAGGATGCTCTGGGTGCAGCTCAAGTAAATGCTCAGCTGCCCAAGAACCCAAGTCCACATTTCCGTGGAGTCGGCATGCTCCAAGGAGCGCAGCCCAAATATTGGCATCTGGTTTATATGGTAGACCAGTAATAAGGTTAATGGCCTCCTCCATAAGCCCCGAACGACCAAGAAGATCAACCATGCAAGCATAGTGCATCTGCGATGGTTCAATGTTATGAGCAAGCATGTCATTAAAGTATTTCTTTCCCCTATCAACTAGTCCTCCGTGACTACATGCTGATAGAACTGCAATATAGGAGACTGAATCGTGTTCAACACCATCCTCTCGCATGGCTTCAAACATATCAATTGCAGTATGTAAATCGCCAAGCATCCCATACCCTAAAATCATAGTATTCCATGATGCTACATCCCTGTTCTCAATCCTGTCAAATATCTTCTGGGAAAGATCAATCCGTCCACATTTGGTATAAAAATCCAAAAGAGAATTTGAAACGAAGAGATGTTCATGAAACAATCTTCTCACTGCAAATGAATGAATTTCCTTTCCTTGTTTAATCGCGGAAATAGTTGCACATGCTGAGAGAACTCCTACAAAGGAAACAGTGTCATGCTTCAACCCTGTCGTCACCATTTCAGAGAACAGTACAAGAGACTTGGAGCAATAACTGGTCTGTGAATAACCAACAATGAGTATATTGTACGATACCTCATCTCTAAGAGACGTGTCAAACACATTTTGGGCTAGATTAAGGCAACCACATTTTGCATACATATCGGTTATAGCATTTGAGACGAAGAGATCAATGACAGACCCGTTCCTTATTGACCTGGCATGTATCTCCTTTCCTGAACGAAGACAACCAATTCGTGCACATGCAGGAAGAACATTTGTCAGCGTGACAGATGTTGGAGTTTCACCACAAGATTGCATTTCTCTGAAAAGTCCTATAGCCTCTAACTCAAGCTTATTTTGAGCAAAATTTGCAACCATTGTATTCCATGACACAACATTTCTAATACCCATTTTGTGGAACACGGCAGATGCTAGAGCTGAACACCCCGATTTTGAATACATATCAATCAAGGCATTCGCCACAAAGACATCACACTCTAAACCTGTCCTTAGACAAAATCCATGAACTTCTCTTCCCCTACTAAATTCGCCAAGTTCAACCAAGACTGGTAGCAAACTTGACACTGTAGTCGAATTTACTTTCCAACCTTCATTAATCATAAACCTGAAACTTTCCAACGCATGGTTATTAAACACATTATGAGCAAAAGTACCAATCATTGTATTCCACGAAACCTCATTCCTTTCAACCATCTCATCAAAAACTCGTCTTGACGACTCAACGTTTGAGCACTTCCCATATGCATCAACAAACGCATTCCCAACAGTCACTTGACAATCTAAACCTACTTTAATCACATAAGAATGAATCTCACTAACAACCATCACATCTTCCAACACTGCACAAACAGGCAATACACTCACAACGCTTACCTCATTCGGCTTAAACTCGGACCACAAACCCATCTTTCTAAACATCCCAATAGCTTCAAAATAATACCCATTATCCGAAAACACCCGAATAATACTGTTCCACGAAATCAAATCCCTTTCAGGCATTTCTTCAAACACTGTTCGCGCATCCACTAAATCACCAAAATTCCCATAAAACAACATCAGCGTATTATTCACAAACACATCATAACCAAAACCAAATTTCACCACCAATCCATGAACTTCCAACCCTTTTTCAACCTCCATAAAATCCGAACAAAGCTTAATCACAAAAGGAAAAGTATGATCATCCGGCGGAACGCCACTTCTCAACATCCCATTATAAATCTCAAACCCACTATAATCCGCAACACCCATAATCACTTGAGCTCGAATAAGCGTATTATAAAGAAACGCAGAACGCGAAAAAGGAAGACTTTGATCGAACAGTGTCCGTATGATTCTTGAGTCTGATGAAAAGGCGGCGTAACGGAGAATGAGCGCAGCGGAGATTGAAATGCTGATAGGGAGGAGGCCATGAGTAATGGAGATGGCGTGGGTTTGTTGGGTTTGAAAGAGAGATTTTGCAGTGGAGCATAAGGAGAGAAGATCTTGTGGGTTTTTCTGTTGAGTGCATTGTTGTTGTGATTGTGAAATGGGGAATGAAAATTTGGGTGATGATTGAGTAGAGAGAGTTTGTAGAAATTTTGTTGTGGTGAGAAGAAGATGAGAAGAAGCTATACGAGAAATGCGAGCATGGTTGAACATAGATTTAGTACGAAGTAAAATAGAAGAAGTTCATTCACAGTGTCACAGCCAAAATAAATACGACTGACCGAACTGTGCCTATCTAAACAGGCCCTCAAACTTGGCTTCAGTTGGCAAGTATGCCCTCTAATTTTGAGTGTGCACAAGTAGGCACCTTAATTAGTATAAAATTAAATACATAAACACAAATGCTGATGTAGTATTCGTGTGACACATAAATTTTCAAGGTGTCTAGATGATCATTTGTAAATTTAATTTTTCAACTGACAAAATGAAAACAAGTTGAGGTGCCTACTTGTGCTGTTGTGCACACCCAAAATTGGTGAATATATTTTGATGGGCTTATATATGTATTATGCCAATAGTTTGTGTAATATTTTATATAAATAAAACGCGAAGTAAGAAAATGTATATTTACAACATCAATGTAAAGCTACTTCTTGAATTTAATATCATGATCTTTAGAATAGCAAATCTCTTTATTATTACTCATTTCATAAAATTCATGTCCATAATTCACAAGTGATATTTGATAGTTTATTATATCTTTCTCGGCCTTTAGGCTAAAATCAATTGTAGTCCGATATGTGGGTCATAAATTTATACGATATTAACTTAAGTTTTTAAGGAAGGCCCATCACATAACTTGTTACCCGGGCCTTTGCGTATCTCTCAAGCATTGCACTGTGAAAATAGTATGGGCTAGTTAATTTTCGGACTAGTAATTGAAAAATAGCGAGCATTTGCAAAGTCATTGAAAAATAGCCACTATTTTGCTGCAACACGCAAAGTTCCACAATAATATACTAGAAATTGGTGCACCCGTGTATGAACTTCCAGCATATTATGTTGTAACTCCAACACACGAAAAGTTCCAGCAAATATACTAGAGATTGGTGCACCTGTGTATGAGCTTCCAGCTCCAAAACACGAAAAGTTCCAGCATAATATACTGGAGATTGGAGCATCTGTATGAAGTTCCAGCATATTATGCTGGAACTCCAACACACGAAAGTTCCAGCATAATATACTAGAGATTGTTGCACCCGTGTATGAACTTTCATCATATTATGCTGGAACTCCAACACACAAAAAGTTCCAGCATAATACAATGGAGATTGGAGCACCTATGTATGAACTTCTAACATATTAAGGTGGACCAGTATATTCCAGTATATTATGCTAAAATATTTTTCGGACTTTGACCAGTGTTTTTCGTTCAAATTTATTTTTACATACTTTTGAAATTGTTGCTATTTTATAATTATCACTTATAAATCTGACTATTTTTTAATTTCACCCCACAAGACTAGTTCGCATAATTTACATCCTGTTTAATATTTTAAAGTAAGTAATAGTAGTAAAAAGAAATTAAAATAATCATTAAAAATTAGCTCAATGAAAGGGAGCCTGGGCATATCGTGATAAGGAGGTCACGAAATCGTTTCTTCCCTCGACCCCATATATTGCGGAAATTTACTGTATCGGGTCGCCCTTTATTAAAAATTAGCTTAATAAAAATGTCACATCAAAATTTAAATATTTATAATTTCAAAAGTTGTAAATTGGTACAAGTATAAAAACTGAATGAACTGTATCTGCAACTGCAAGGTGCTGCCAAAGAAGGATCACTTCTGAAAATTGCTTCTTTTTCTTGGTTATCTATATCTTCATTATTTCACAACTGGTTCTGTATTTGGGAACTTTTTGACAATCCTTTTGATTTGAATGGTTTCAGTTTCAAGTGGGTTTTAGATTTTCAACAAGAATAAGACAAGCTGGGCTTATACTTCTACTTGCTGGAGTTTCATCGCCAATTAGGTAAAAATCGAGCCTTTTTTACGTTTTTATACTTCTAATTGCTGGAGTTTCCTTGAGCTTTTCCACTTGCAATTAGCAGCTTTTTGTATTAAAAACTCATTCGTTCTGTCAATTTTGGGGAGAGCATATGGAATTATTGCTACTGAGTGGTTAACTGAGCTTTATTTTCTCCAATTCTTGGGCAGTTTGAGTGTTGGATTTGGGAATTTTGAAAATTTTTGACTTGGGTTGTTACTTGTTATGGAAAATACTAATCCAGCTATGCGCCGACCCTGCTTATTCTTTTGTACAGGAATGACGTTAAAGGCTAATTTAATTCAAAAGATAGGTAATGCAATTAAGGAAATGGCCAGGAATAAAGGCTCAACATGGTGGTACACACCTCATATGGCTGCAGCATCTCGTGCCATAGCCGAACGAATCCCATTGGTTGATCTTGTCCTTGAAGTCAGAGATGCACGAGTATGTATATATCCTTAGCCTTCACGGATATTTTCCTTTCCTTTTTTGTCTGACATGCGTTTGATTAAATGTCTGAATGAGTTTGGCAGTATTACTCCAGAAATGTTTTGTTTTGTGATGTGGTTCTTCGGATAATACATTATTCTCTTAGATGTGTTCTCTTGTTAACAAGTTTTGACCTCGCACAACTTAAGTCCTGCATGATCTACTCTGACTACGTACCAGTTATGGAAACAGGAGGGATAGCCTAGTGGTAAACTCTCCATCTCTAACCATAAATTTGGGGGGTTTGAGTCGCCAAAGGAACAAAGTGGTAACTTCGGCTTTGTGTAGTGGGGTTTGGGGATTGGAGTTTAGCAATTCAAGATGTATGTTGCAATTGAGCGATAGACTATTATTTTTGGCCTCTTTTGGTAGGTAATGATCTTACCAGTTAGTCTTTCAATCTTCCAGAGCCTTTTTCTAAGTTTTATCTCAAGTGTCAACACAAACGTAATAAAATAAAAAGGTAAAGCAACAACATAGCTTGATATATTGACATCGTTGTCAAGTCCCCAAAGGGCTGGCTGAGTGATTGAGGCATGTGAGTGACAACCAGGAGGTTCTATGTTCAAATCCCAGCTACAACACCTGTGGTGAACCTGTTTACTCCATCCTCAATGGATAGGGTTACTCGACACTGGTGCTTGTGGGTTGTAGCAGGCTGTTTGGTGGATTAGTCGAGATTGCGCAACACCATTATGAATAAAATAAAATATATGGTGGATATTTTTTTATAAGGACTCAATAATAATTCAACATATGTTCAAACACGTTTTAGTTCCCTTATTAACAAGGATATGTTTGTGTATCTGTCATCTAATTTTTTAATCTTTTTCCCCTTTGACTTTTCTCAGATTCCTTTATCATCAAAATGTGAGCTAATTAAGAATTTGTCACCTTCCTCGAGGCGCATTCTAATTCTGAACAAGACAGATTTAGCAAATCACATTCAATTAAAGGTGATGCTTTTTTCTTCACTTTCTTAGCTAGCATTTGGACATAGATCTGATTGAAACTTGAAAAAAGAGTTTTTGAAGTTGTGTTGAAAAATAATTTTTTATAGTTAAAGTTGTGTTTGGACATGCATTTTATTTGAAGAAAAGTTGAAGTTTTGTGAGTGGAAGAAAATTTTTTACCCAAAAACTGTCATAAACTAGTTTTTGGGAACTTGAGAAGTTTTGAATTTTTTTTTCCAAAACATGATCGTATTTCATAAACAAACAATGTTTTCAAAAAAAGTTAAAAAAATGAAGCCAAAATTTATGGCCAAACGGGAGCTTAGTAAACACTGTTGTTTCAGTAGACGATTGTTCATCTAGCCAATTCTTTGATTCCCCCCTGCTCTGCCCACCCCTCTATGTGATCACAAGTAGCATACCTTATAGCTTTTTGTTGTTAGGCGCTACTTCCGATCCCAAATTATTGCAGATTTTATGTTGTAGATACTTTTTGCTCGCTTCCTTTTGCATGAGCAGATATTTATTTGCATTCGTATCCTGCAGGAATGGCTGAAATACTTTGAGCAACAAAAGTGTCTTGTATTTGGAGTCAATTCCCATAATAAAGATAAAATCAAAGAGGTACGTGTATAAAAGTGTCACTGCTTTGTTTCGTATTTTATTTGGCCGAGGGGCTACCGGAAACAGCCTCTCTGCCCTCCCAGGGTAGGGGTAACATCTAAAGTCTGCGTACACACTACCCTTCCCAAACTCCACTTGTGGGAAATCACTGGTATGTTGTTGTAGTATTTACTTCAGTATTTGAGGTCACTGGTGTAAGTGCTCATTTTACAATGCTATAAAGAAAAATGACATGCATTTCATGAAATTTTATAGTTGAAAGAATATTTTCGCTAATATTACTTTCATCTCTGGATTTTGTAACGATTATTTGTTTCAAGTTATACTCCTGAATTTATTATTCAGTTCTAGCTGCACCAATCTGTCTGGAACTTGCCTGTTACTCCCCATAATTCTGAACGTACTCTCCCACTGAGGTTCCATGTTGATGTATTTGACGGCTAGCTTTCTAGATTGTTTACTTCAGTAACATTCTTTTTCTACAGAATAGGAATTCTTTAATGTTTCATATGAGGCAATACTTTGACAATACCCTTAGTTGTAGTAGTATAAAGAGTAGAACACCACAGTGATGCGACGTTTCAAAGATTATATAAATCGTGTTACCAAGTTCTCTAGCTTTCATTTGAATTCAGGTGGCCTTTCGGTTAATGGTGTGCACCCAAAATATGTTGGTCCATTTGAGTATGTTTATCAATTTGACTAATTATTGTTGGGTTGGCATCGATATTGTACTAATGAAAAAGGAGTAGGGTTTGATGTTCATCACTAGTTGATCTGACAACCTTTTGTTTTGCATATCATGCTCATTTGCATCAGATATAAATCTTGACATATTGCAGATTTGCAGTTACTGAACTTTCTGCGAGCTAGAGTTCGAGAATTACCAAAGACTGTTCATGGTGATCAGACAATCACATTAATGCTTGTTGGCATTCCTAATGTTGGCAAGTCTGCCCTTGCCAACTCATTGCATCAAATTGGAAGGATCAGTGCAGCGGGTACATCAACTTTTAGTACAAACTGTTAGTTGTTAAGTTCTTGTAGCTGTTTTATTCTCGTCTTTCTGAAAGACATTAATGTAAAGAACTTATCCAGTCCAACATCCTGAAACAATCTTTGATCTGTAGAGAAAGGAAGATTAAAGCATGCCATAGTGAGTCCTGATCCCGGAGAAACAAAAAATATTAGTGGCTTGAAGGTATTTACTTCTTATTAAAAAAAGAGGCTCTTTTTCTTTCTTTGTATTATCATAATCTGGCTTCAACCAGAAAAGTTGTGATCTAGAAAAGTTAGTACATCTGGGTTTTGGATTTTTCGCAGAGTTCCTGCAGCTTGTTTGTCAACTTATGAGTTTTAGCTGTCCTGTTTTCTGTTTGATTTTGCTTCTGTTGTCATTTCTTGATGAAACTACTTTTACAAAATCAGATCGCCAGCCATCCTAGTATTTATGTGTTAGACACACCTGGTGTTTTGCCGGCTGAGATTCTTGATGCAGAGGTGTGCTCCAATCTAGCTTTAACAGGTAGAATTTCCAACACATTTTCTTTCGCTAACCTTTTGGATTCATCAGAACATAGTCACAAATTTGAACTCTCTCACAGCTCCTGCTCCTCTTGTTAACTGAACAAAAAAGAAGGAATGATAGACATTAATAGAGACAAAACTATACACAAGGAGAAAGTACCATGGCTCGTGAGAAAGTGGAAAAAGGCAGGAGTGTGAGTCTAGAAATGACCTGCAAACTGATACTCCATTTTCCTTTACTCTAAATGCAGGTGCAATCAGAGATTGCTTGGTTGGGGAAGTGGAGCTTGCGGAATATTTTCTGTCCATCTTTAACTTGAGCGATGAATACAAAAAATGGGCCAAGTTGTCATTATCAGGTGCTGATGATAGTTCTGAGTTAGAGAGAAGACAGAAGCGGCAATACTTAACAGATCACACACAGGTTAGCAGTTCGAAAGGAAATCGGTTATAACGTCCTTCTTTCCTCTTTCCTATATGCTTGTTTTGTTTCTTTAGTCATTTTTAATGAAACTGCTCTTACAAAGAGGCCAGCCATCCAAGTCATTTGGCACACTACTGACAATATGGGAATTTAGAACATGAATATAGTCCAGTTTTTAGCTCAACTTATATCGACTCCTTGTTCTTTCCTCATTAGAATAGTTGGATATGACATCTGAGATTATTCATACAGGATTTCATTGTGAACAAAGTCCGAAGAATGCTCTTCGAAGTAGTTTCATCTTTCAATTGCGATCTGGAGGATGAGGAGATCATGCTGCAGCTTATCAAAGCAGAGTTAGCTGTCCTTCCCGATGCTTTTAATTTACCTCCTGATTCGGATGATTATGTTCGTAATGTGGCTGCTAAATTACTTAATCTGTATCGTACTGGAAGGCTTGGTCATTATACTCTAGACCTTGTTCCAAGTAATAACTAAGGAAGTCTAGGTAATACCCTTAGTTTCGAGTTGTCTAAATGAAAAGACGTGGCAACTATAGGGGGCTGTCTATGTAGTCGACTATGATGGAAGTGTCGTTGTGACACACAGCGTATTTTATTATTCCAAGTTGAGATTGCAGTTCCAACATTGTCAAGAGAGTCTTAATTTTTTCTCTAGCTCAATTTGTATTTTGTTTTATACAAAGAACATCCTCAGGCTTTTCTCTAGAATATACTAGTACTATTACTTTATATACTACTTTCGGAAACAACCTCGCTACCTTTATAAGGCAGGGGTAAGGTCTGCGTACACACGTGAAATTCCACTGAATTTGTTCGTTGTTCTTACTATATATACTACTTATACTGTTACTACATTATATTTACCTTTTGCTTTCTCTTCTTCATTATCTCTACTTTTTGCTTCCTTTTTGTCCTTTCACTTCATTTCAAAATTCCCTCTTTCTCCCTTTCTTTTTTTTCACAAAACACACTTTGGGCAAGTACTATCCATATTGTGGTGCCCAAATATGGCAAGATATAATATACCAGAACCCCTCTAAACTTGGTATCGTATATTGGATGCCCCGAGCTATTTTTATCTTATTGATCCTGAATATTTTTCTAAATTTGGAAGTTTGATAGCGATTTAGAATATTTAGAACATGGGTGCACCACTACAAAAGAATGAAAACATATTAAAAGGGAATCGATCCTTGATTCTTTGAGTAAATAATTAGGTACTGAACCAAGGGCACCGTTCAACCTTTATGGAGCATGGGTACCAATACGTAATATTGGACCAATTCTAGAAAATACGTACATAAAATGTCTAGTTTGACGGAGACCATTGGTTCACGTGCCCCATAATTTAGACTATAGATTTGCCCATGTTTGATAGTCTTGACTCATTGGATGCTAATGTGACAAAGAGCATGAATACACTTCTTTAGACGCGTGAAGTTGAAGGAAAATTGACAATCACCTTACCTTCTAGGCAGGTATTTATCAACCGTTAATTGTCACATAGTTGTCGCGAATAAATTTTTACCCGGGATTATCCTCTCAACTTTTTTCTAACAAAAAAGAATCTAGATACCTCTTAATGGTGGGTATGGCGCCCCACCAAAATATGCTGCACCAGATTCTTTGATACCATAGTCTTTCATTACCCATGCACAAAAACTGTCCTTCCCCTGATTGTTAATACAATAAGCACAAAGCATTCCGTTCAATACTGAGATCTGTCCATACACTTCATTTGAAATATTAAATGATAATGCAAAATCATTGAGCGACAAACCAAGCCAATGAAATGCTCCATTTACAAATGCCAAAGAGTCCATACGAGACATCACAGGACAAATGCTAGTAGGATGTTTATCAATTTTTCTCCAGCAACCACTTTTCAGCGCGTGCTTTAGGATCAATCTTAAGGATCTTATAGTCATCATTAGTTGAGTCATATCCCAAGAGTACTTCGGTTTCTCTTGTGGCAAAAGTACGAGGTGTTTGTCAGGATAACTACAAACCCCAATAAGAGACAAGCCATCGCGACAACAATAGATTCTACAACGGCTTGGTCTACAGTTTGAAGGGCAATCAAGTTTCAAGGGACATTTCGCTAACAAGAAATTTGAGATGCTTCATCTTAAAGTAAGGCTCGAATATTTCCAAACCTTTGAATCGAAGAAGAGACCGTACAGGTAATATATAGAGAATGCCCATACTTATTTCATCTTGTAACTGAATTCCCATAGCCCCATCAACATCCATGTGCTTTGTATTCTTTGAAAGATCCACAACTCTCTTAGCTGCAATTAAAAATTGTGGTTAGCGCCATAACACAAGTAACGATGCTAGTGGAGGAAAAAGTAATTTATTTCTATCTGTTCAAGTCTTGATGGATATACGATATCTATGTAACAGATACCTTGTGAAATTTCTGGGTGAAGGGTATTGGGGTGAACCCCAGTTAGATCTGCCTTAAGCTTACTCAGGCACGAAGCGCACATACAGACAAACAGAAAATACACATCAGATGCCGCAAAAATAAACAGATACCTTTGTGAATTTGAGGGGAGATACTGATTTCTTCTTTCATTGGCCTTTGAAAAGATTTTAACTTTTTGTGTCTTTATAGCTTTGCTTTGATTTGAATGCTAGGGTTTGTCTTTTATAGTATGCGGTAATTTCTTTTTTTTTTCTTTTTGCCGTGGCAATTTAAGATAGCAGCGGTGTTTCTTAACATCTACAAAAGCACGAAGGGCATTAGCGAAATGATGTTCCCCTTTTTCACTTTACACTGAACAAAGTTGTCATTTAAATTTAAATTATTCTAACTTTTAGAATTTTTAAATCAACTAAAATTTTATTATTGAATCCTTCCTTATATAAACACTGTATCTATTAACTGCATCAAATTCCCTTTTATATTCTGAAAATCGAAGAATTTCAACTTTAGTCTATATAGAATGGGAAAAAGTAAAAAGCCCGCAGAACTCCAAAATATGTTTCATGTTTATCGCACAGGTACATAAAACGTTCCTATTTATTATATTTGTTATTCATGTGATAGACATGTATCAATATATTTATCCAGAACGAGATGAATGAGTTTTTCTAAGACTGATTTTACTTTACCATGCAGTGCATACTGCATACAATGAGTTCGACGTAGAATTTTATTAAATACAGAAATCATGAATGTAGAAACTATTTTATGATTTGTTTGGCTATTTAATAGATTACATGGTACAAGTAATATTTAATCTAATCTCTCTCTCTCTCTCTATATATATATATCATATTGCAAAAATGAAAAAAATTATTAAACTGTTAGTATTCTTCAAACTAGTATAAGGACCTGCGCGATGCGCGGATAATTTGACATATTAATCTTATAAAATTATGATCTAATATATCATATTAACTTAATAAATATTACTTATATTTTATTATTTAATATAGTGTGCAGAAATATAATACAGTCTATACAAAATTAAAGGATACACATCATATACTAATCAAATAAATTGTTTGATCCTTTTTATTTTTATTATTGAATTAGCAAGTACTTAGTACTATTGATAATTTTCTTGAGTGTTATTTATTTATCTTTTATTTTTTAATAAATTTAAAATATAAATAACATAAAATTATCCTTATCCCCCTCTCTTCGTACATTCCTTCTACTTTAATACTTATTTTGGTTAGTTTTTAAATTTTATAGTTTATTAAAAATTTAAATAAAATAATATTTTTTACTAAATTATAATTTTGAATTCATCCTAATAGTATCTTTATATTTTTTGAATTTATCATTTGAATTGAAAGTTTTTTTTTTTTTTTTTGTTTTTTATTTTAAAATAATTTTAAATCTCCAACTTGAAACTACTCCCAAACTTGAATGGATAATTTTTTTTTTATATTTTTATTTTTCTATTATAGCTAATTTTATATATATTTTTTAAACATTTGTAAAACTCCAACTTGAAACTACTCCCCAATTTGAATGTGTAGTTTTTTTTTTCCTTTTTTTATTATATATCTTTATTTTTTTTATAGCTAATTTTTTTTATTTTAATATATTTGTAAAACTCCAACTTGAAACTACTCCCCATTTGAATGGGTACTTTTTTTTCTTTTTTTTATCATAGCTAATTATAAGATATTTATATTTACAATTTAAATAGAGTAACCAATTAATTAAAGATTTAAATTCAAAGGTTGTTTAGTTAGAAAGAGAGTAACCAAAACTACTCCCCAACTTTTATAGGTAGTTTTTTTTTGTTTTCATTTTTTAATATTTTTTACTGTAGCTAACTTAATTTTTTCTTATTTTTTTTAATTTTAAAATAATTTTAAAACTCCAACTTAAACTATTCCCCAGTTTGAATGCCATTTGAAAAATATTTTGTCTTAATAATGACACTTGACTTCTTGTATTTTTCGTTTGAATTGAAAGTTATTTTATTTCCTTATTTTTATTTTTTTATTTTAAAATAATTTTAAAACTCCAAATTAAAACTACTCCTCAATTTGAATGGGTATTTCTTTTATTTATATATTTTCATTTTTTTATTATGGCTAATTTTATTTTTTTGTTTGTTTTTTTATTTTAATATATTTTTAAAACTCCAACTTGAAACTACTCTCAAGTTTGAATGGGCAAGAAAAAAGAAATTTTGAATTGGCGTTTTTTTTTTGTTTGTAATTTTAGTTTTTTATTTTAAAATAATTTAAAGACTCCAACTTGAAACTACTCCCTAGTTTGAATGGACAATTTTTTTCTTTAATTTTCGTTTTTATATTATAAAATGTTTTATTTTGTTATTTTATAAATATTTAATTTTAAAAAAAAGAAGTAAAAAATTGACCTTTTTTGCTACAAATTGCTAATTGGCTAACATTAGTAATATTTGGCTAATATTAGTAATATTTTAAGAATTGGCCAATTTTTGTAATGAACTACTTATAAATGGACATAGCTGGTAGTTTCCCTAAGATTTTACAAGTGGAGTTTGGGGAGGGTAGAGTTTACGCAGACCTTACTTATACCCCAAGGGGGTAGAAAGACTGTTTCATAGACCCTTGGCTCAAACAGACGAAAAAGACAATATATCAGTACCAATAACAGAAAACATAGAAATAATAACATCATCATAAGTACCAGAAAATAGATGAAAAACAATAACAGTGTTAGTAAGAAAGGTTCGTACTATGAAAAGTGAAAGAAAAGTGTAGATACAATAAAAAACACTAGCACTCGAGCACACAACCTTATCAGACTAGCCTCTCACACGGTACGATGTAGAAAAGAGCTTCACTAACTCCTAACCTACAACCCTAATGCTAGACCTCCACAACTTCCTATCAAGTGCCGTATCCTTGAAAATCGGTTGCATACAGTCCAAAAATGAAATATAGTTCACCATCTTTTAGTGACAGAAATATTGCAAAACAAGTTTGGAGTTTCTTCATTAACAGTACTGGTATGACTTCGAAGGACTCTCGGTAACACAAATCCTCATAAGATAGGAGTAAGAAGTCTGTGTACATATTACTTTTTCCAGATCATAAAAATAGTATGGGCTAGCTAGTTTTTTGATTGGTCATTTAAAAATAGTTAGTATTTGTCAAGTTATTAAAAAATAATCATTATTTTGATGCAATAGAGACCGGTCCAGCATAATATACTGGAGATTCGAGCACATGTGTATAAACTTTCAACATATTATACCGGAGTTCTAACAAAGTATACTGGAACTCCAATATATTATGCTGGAGTATCTTCCGGATTTTGAATAATATTTTAGTTCAAATTTATCTTTACATGAAAAGTGACTAAATTTTGATTACTTTTGAAATTGTGACTATTTTTAAATGATCATTTGTAAATCTGATTATTTTTTAATTTCTCCCTCAGACCTCACCTGTGAGATTATGCTTGATTTTTTGTTGTTGTTGTGCAGTGTTTAGGCAAAAAAAATTAATGCGCTAAATCCGCTCTTGAAGACTCCAAAAGTCAAAAAAAAAAAAAGAAGAACATATTCTGACTCGGGGAAACTTGAGAGAATCAACGAAGCTGAAATCCTTTCTACTGACCGAACCCTCAATTCAGAGGCCTTGCCAGGATTAGGCAACAATTTACAAGTAGAAGAGAGAGCAATGACATAGAGACAAAAAGTTTCTTCATTAAGACTTCTTTCATTCTTTGGCGAGAATAGAAGAGAACAACTTAACATTAAAATAATAAAACATAAATAAAACCTTGATGTTCTCCTTACTTATTCTTTCATTGTTACAATTTGTAGAGGAACCTTGGCGTAACTGGTAAAGTTGTTGCCATATGACTTGAGGTCACGAGTTTGAATCGTGAAAACAGTCTGTTGCAGAATGTAGGGTACAACTCTTTTTTCATTGTCACAATTTATGCAACACTACTATTGTTTGAAGAATCAAACTATTTTTTTTTTTAATTACGATCTTCTGCAATTTCTTGTTCAATTAAATATAATGAAATCATTGTGGTTTTGATCTTTTCATAGGTTTTTCAACAAGTAAATATTATTTTTATTAGAAGTAAAGAAACTGATATCAATGCAAGTATAGAATGTTTAGTGTGTTTTAATGTGAATAAACTCTAACTTTAAGGAGGCAAATAGTAAATTACCATGCTTAAAGGAGAAAAAGAAAAGTTGCGTATCATTTTCTTTTTTTTCAAATTAAATTATCATATAAAAGTACTACAAAAAGAGAGATAAACCCTAACATTCAAATCAAAGCAACAAAGATGACACAAAAGGTTAATCTTTTCAAAGGCCAAAAGAAGCAGAAATCACAATGTGTACGGTAAAAATCGAGGATACCCGATTCTAGGGGTTCGAGGGTATACCTCGGGAGTGAGCCAGTATCGAAGCAAGTTCGGGCCCAAAGAATAGAAAGACTAAGGGATCGAGATCAGGCTAAATCGACACCACAGTAACAGAATCACGAGATATCCGCGATGACCACCAATCTCGGCGAAAATCTCGGAACTAGTAGAACCATTAACGGTTAATGATATCAATTATGTATTTTACTTCCAAAATTAGAGTCATACCTTATTTAGGATTCCTCTACTATATAAATAGGAACCATGTTCATTTGTAACACATCATATTATCACAATTATCATCATACACGAGAAATACAAACACTCTGCTCTTTTGCTTACTCTTAATTCTTGTTGTTTTTACTGTTCTTGGCACTTGATCTCGAGTCTAATCTAGACCGGGGTCGATAACTTGCAAGTACACTAGTTTGGTCCATTTTAATATTTTAATTCTTTTATTTATTTATCTATTCATCAATTGACATTGCGCTTGCACTGGTATAACACACTATTTTACGCTTGTTTCTTGCCAAGAATTTTGTTACAGGATAAATTATGTCAAACTCACAAAACACAGCTACACATGGTGACAACAGGCTCGGGCTCCACGGGGAGAATGAGAATGTTATCGCTCTGGGAATCGAGGTTCCACAGGCTAACCTCGGAGGAGCAATGCCCGCCAACCCGGTCGATGCCGGTTCGCATATTGCTTTAAATGCAGATTAAGGGGGGGACCCCGATGGAAGCGTATGCAGAGAGGGTAGAATTGACGGTCGAGGTACTCAGGGCAGAGGAGACGAAGGTGTTAGTCTCCAAGTTATATTTGAAATGTTGCAAGCCCAACACAACGCCATTGCCCAGTTGCAAAATCAGCACGTGACTCCGAATAGGGTCGAATAAGAAGCTACTCGCCGTATCGAGCCAGTGCATGAAAGATCAGGTGACAATACTTCGACAACTGACCCTGCTATAATGAGAATGCTCGAGGAGCTTACTAAGAGAATAGAATCGGGAGAAAATAAAATCGAGGCCAACGACAAGAAGGTGGAAACCTATAACTCTCGAGTTGATAATATTTTGGGGTGAACACCGATCCAAAAGGGAATGGACTCCAAAAAGTTTGTGCAAAAACTATTCCCTCCAAGTGCGGCTCCGAAGCCCATACCAAAGAAGTTCAGGGTGCCTGATACACCAAAATACAATGGGACCTTGGACCCCAATGACAACGAAATCGAGTCAGTATTGATAAAGAAATTCGGGGAGACCCTGTCGAAGAGAGCTATGATTTGGTATCACAACTTGCCGCCGAACTCTATCGATTCGTTCGCCATGTTGGCAGATTCATTTGTAAAGGCACACGCTGGAGCTATAAAGGTTACAACGAGAAAATCAGATCTCTTCAAGGTTAAGTAGAGGGATAACAAGATGCTAAGAGAGTTTGTATCTCGATTCCAAATGGAACGTATGGAGTTGTCACCAGTTACCGATGATTGGTCTGTTTAGGCTTTCACCCAGGGATTAAACGAGAAGAGTTTGATCGCATCACGCCAACTGAAGCAAAATTTGATAGAGTACCCAACTGTGACTTGGGCAGATGTTCACAACCGATATCAATCTAAGATTAGAGTTGAGGACGATCAACTGGGAGCCCCCTCAGGTTCAGTGCATCTTAACCCGTCGACATGTAAGAACCAAAGGGATGTTGACAGAGAATCGAGGCCGAATAAAGATCGGTATCAACCATATGTTTCAGATAGAAGGAATAACCATATGAGACGTAATTCCGCATGGAACGATCAGAAGGGTTACCAAGGACAGAATTCTCGAGGACTCATGAGCAAAATTGGATTCGACAAATATGCAGTTCCCATAGAAGCACCCCGATTATCAGAGTACGATTTTAGTGTCGATGCCTCGGGTATCGTATCGGCCATCGGGAGGATCAAAGACACTAGGTGGCCCAGACCTATCAAACTGATCCTTCTCAAAGGAATCCAACCTGATGTGTAAATACCACGGCATGCATGGTCACAGGACTGAAGACTGCAAACAGTTGAGAGAGGAAGTAGCTCAATTGTTCAACGAAGGTCACCTTAGAGAATTTCTCAATGATAGAGCCAAAAATCACTTCAGATAAAGAGGCGCCAACAGAAAGAACGAGCAAGAATAACCTCAGCATGTTATTCACATGATCGTCGACGGGGTCGACGTCCCACAATAACCTATATTCAAACTCACCAAAGTATCAATCACGAGGGAGAAATGGATTCGAGACTATGTGCCCGAAGGCACTCTCTCGTTCAACGACGAAGAAGCAGAAGACATCTCACAACCGCACAACGATGCCCTGGTAATTTCTATTTTGCTAAGTAAAATTCAAGTTAAACGTGTTCTCGTGGATCCAAGTAGCTCGGCGAACATAATCATATCGGGGGTCGTAGAGCAGATCAGACTGTTAGACCAGAATGTATCTGCAACACGAGTCCTAAATGGCTTTAACATGGCTAGTGAAACAACAAAAGGATAAATAATCCTACCAGTGAATGTGGCCGATACTATCCAAGAAACAAAATTTCATGTCATCAAAGGCGACATGAGGTACAATGCACTACTCGGAAGGCCATGGATCCACAACATGAGGGCAGTACTGTTGACCCTTCACCAAATGATGAAGTTCCCAGCAGTGGATGGTGTGAAAACAGTTTATGGGGAACAACACGCTGAAAAGGAGATGTTTGCAGTCGACGAGGTGACGTCGATACCAGCACCTTCAAACTTAGAAAAGTCGAGCGTCAAAGATCCAAATAGCAATCACCGTTCCCAGCCTCGACCGAATAGGATAATCAGGTAATCAAATAAGATGAAGAGGATCTTCTCACTCCTCGAACTTTCATCATTCCCGAAGAATCGGATGCAACCAAATCAATGATCGAAGAGCTGGAACATGTGATACTTATCAAGTATCTACCTGAATGTAAGTTATACCTGGGAACTGGGTTAACCCCCAAACTCAGGAAAAAACTCATTCAATTTCTTATTGACAACATGGATTGCTTTGCATGGTACCATTTAGACATGACAGGAATCCCACCCGAGATCACAGCTCATCGATTGAGCTTGGATCCCAAGTTTCAGACCGATAAAGCAAAATAGAAGGCCCAGTTCGAGGTGAAGCACACCTTCATAAAAGGAGGTAACTAAACTTCTTAAAATAGGGTCCATTCAGGAAGTCAAATATCCCGAGTGGTTAGCCAACGTAGTTGTAGTCCCCAAAAAGGGGAACAAACTTAGAATGTGTGTAGATTATAAGGACCTGAATAAAGCATGTCCGAAAGACTCTTTTCCTTTGCCTAACACCGATCGAATAATTGATGCTATGGCTGGCCACGAGACACTTACTTTTCTCGATGCCTATTATGAGTACAACCATATCCATTGGACCCAGAAGACCAGGAAAAAATTTGTTTTTTTACTAAGTATGGAACTTACTGTTATAATGTAATGTCACGCCCCGAACCTGGGGGTAAGACCGGCACCCAGTGCCTAACCTATCCTTGCGTACCAATTTGTAACTAAAGGACTCTAAACATATGATATCATACTTTGGTCATGGGCCACATTGCAAGACAACTGCGAATGCTGATTAGGTATCGATATAAAACTAGTCTGACAAGGCCGTCGTAATCATTACAGTTGACAAACCAACCAAATATACTTACAAGGCCTGCAAGCCCAACATACTGCACTAACCGACATGATATGTCTACAAGCCTCTACTGGTGGGTATACTGTCATCGGAACACCTCCCCGACCTACTTATAACATATATACATATATATACAAGATGTACATAAAGCTCTAGACTCGAAAACTCCGAAAGGCATGGAGCTTACCGATCAAGATGAACTCGGGTAACACTTAATGTGGAGGTCTACCCGTCTGTCTGTCTGAACTTGCACACATGAAATACAGTGCCCCAGAAAAGGGACGTTAGTACGAAATAATGTACCGAGTATGTAAGGCAATATACTAAAAGCTGAAACTGAACTGATAATATCATAACTGAAAGTAACTGGAAGTCAAATATAATCTGAAAATATGTTTACCTGCTGATACTGACTCAATTCTCTCAATATAGTAAGTAAAATAGTTGTCCGGCCCTTATAAGGCTCGGTGTGTGTGTGTGTGTGTGTGTGTGTGTGTATATATATATATATATATATATATATATATATATATATATATATATAAAACTGCTCTGCCGTAGTAGGCTCGCTCATAGTATCTCAACCATACTTAGGTTCTGTATCTCGACCAACTGGGCTTGCTCATAGGCGCTCGACCACAGTAGGCTCGGTATATAACTTACCATCTGATCAGAGGTTGCCCAATAGGGGCCTGCCCATCGATTATTGCTCGATGATAATGAAAATGTTGTAATACTGTATATATAAACTCTCTGCTCTCTTGAATGGAAGAAGGAAATACTCGATCGAATATGAAGTCCCGATAAAGAAAATATTGTAACTTGCGAGACTAGCAAAATATACATAAACTCCGGGATATGAATTTTTCTTTATGCCTCGTTATCAAACTTGTGTAATGAAGAGATCATGCCAAAAAAAAAAAGAAGGAAAGGATTAGGCTTAACATACATGGGGTAGGAAAAAATCCGTATGAACTTCTTGGAACAGGTTGCACTGTACTCTATTAGAATCGCAAAACCCTGTTGCTATTACGCAGTATAATTTCGTACTAATTATTTTTCTGAAAACCCGTTACTTGGTTAACTTATTCTCCTCAAATCTTGTTAAACAAAACCAATCCTAACAGGAAACTGGGACTTGGGAAATTTTATTCAAATATTAGTGTTGCGACTGCTTTCTCGTCTAAGTTACAAGAATAACTTACTTATATGCTTATAGTCTCTGGATAGTGACAGAAAATGCATACATAAGGTTTTATTGTATAAAGAAAGTGGTGGGAAATAGTTGATGTATATTCTTTAATGTTAAGTATATTGCTTCTATGCATGTATTCCACGTATTTCACTTCCTTTATTTAACTTTTTAACTACATTACACATGTTAAAAGCTATTATACGTGTTCAAATGCAAAAACAATACGTGCTACACCACTTGGTTAAATTATTGAGTCCACCTCAATAATTATCCACCATTTTCTTAATTAATTTGTTAATCCTCCACTAATTCAATAATTAACTAATTACCCACATAATTAAGAATTATCTCAAATTACTTAAAATACTACTCACTTTTAATACACTTTATACACCTTACTATTATGGCCATGTAGTATCTTCTATGACACTAGTCCATAAATATCGGGTATTAACGCTCGGCCCGAATTTTATCCCAACATGCCAAACTTGGACGAAAATTCACTTTCTTTGACTTGCTTCCCCTCTCACCTTCATTAATTTACTCATCACTTGTTTGAAATAGCATAATCCTTATAATCTCCAAATAATATTTTCCTTGGAGTGATATCAATTCCTTACGACAAATTCAACGTACAATACTACAAGGTGCAACATCGTCGTAATTTAATACTGCGAAACGTAACATCATCGTAATGTAGTACTACAAGGCGTAACATCATCATAATATAATACTGCGGGACGTAATATCGACGTAATATTTTAGGGCGTAACACGTAATTCCCTTCGGGCTAAAAAATGCGGAGGCTACATATCAACGGCTAGTTAACAAGATGTTCGAAGAACAAATAGGAGAACCAATGGAAGTTTACATTGACAACGTTCTAGTTAAATCTCTGCGCGCAGAGGAACATTTGACTCATTTGTAGGAGACATTCAAAATCTTGAGGAAATACAACATGAAGCTTAACCCCAAAAAGTGTACCTTAGGGGTTGGCTCGGGTAAATTCCTCAGCTTCATGGTGTCAAATCGGAGGATCGAGATCAATCTCGATGAGATCAAGGCCATCGAGGACATCACCGTCATGGACAGTGTAAAATCCATTTAGAGGCTAACCGGACGGATAACTACCTTAGGCCGGTTCATATCGAGGTCGTTAGATCGTAGCCACATGTTCTTTTCCTTACATAAAAAGAAAAATGATTTTACATGGACTCCGGAATGTCAGCAAGCATTGGAGGAATTGAAATAGTACCTATCGAGCCCACCTTTGCTCCACACCCCAAAGGTAGATGAGAAGCTATACCTATACTTGGCGGTTTCCGAGATAGAGATAAGTGGAGTACTAGTTCAAGAAGAACAAGGTACGCAATTTCCAGTTTACTACATGAGTCAGACCTTAGGAGATGCTGAAACCAGGTATCCACACCTAGAAAAATTGGCACTTGCATTAACAAGCGCATCTAGAACACTGAAGCCATATTTTCAGTGTCATCCTATATGTGTTATTGCCACATATCCCCTTCGAAATATATTGTACAAGCCCGAGTTATCGGGCTGATTGGCCTAATGGGCCGTCGAACTTGGCGGGTACGATATTGAGTATCAACCCCGAATAGTCATCAAGTCTCAAATATTAGCAGAATTCGTGGCAGACTTTTCGCCAACCCTCGTACCCGAAGTGAAAAAGGAACTTCTACTAAAATTGGGTACATCATCGGGGATATGGACCCTCTTCATGGACGGAGCCTCGAACATAAAAGGGTCCGGGCTTGGTATTGTTTTAAAATCGCCTACATGCAATGTTATTAGAAAATCGATTAAAACTACCAGACTGACTAACAATGAGGCCGAGTATGAGGCTATAATTGCAGTTCTAGAACTAGCTAAAATATTGGGAGCGGAAGTCATTGAGGCTAAATATGACTCCCTACTGGTAGTTAACCAGGTAAACGGAACCTTCGAAGTTCGAGAGGAAAAGATGCAGAGTGATGTGTGGCTATAATTCATGGTTTAGCACATTATGTGCCTTGCATTTTACATGCTTTAATGATAAATTACACTTTGTTTGAGCGTAATGGAGTCTATTTTATGTGTAGGTGAAATGGAGATGAAAGTAGAGCTAAAGGGATACTTAAACGTCGAAAGTGCGCTCGAGAACAGTGAAAAGGAGAAGCCAGGCAAAAGCCAGCTCGACCAGGCTTTAGCCTGGCGAGGCCAGCTTAAAGCCAGGCCTAACCAGGCGTTAACCTAGCGACGCCAGCTTAAAGCTAGGCGACGCCATGCCTAAGGCCATGTCCAGTCCGAGTTTTGAAGGCTTAAATTGTTTCCCGACTTGACTAGAAGTTGACCTACACATTTAGGTCTTGTCCCAAACATATAAATAGACCCAAAAATTCCACTTTGAAGGACTTTTGCAACCGGAGGCAAGAATAGCTCGTGGAACACTACTTGGGAGTTAGAATCATCGATTTCTACATTCCTTTATCTCTACTCTGTAATTTAATTATGCAAATTACCTTGGATATTGTTACTATGAGTATGAGTAGCTGAACTCATAATTTATGGTTTTGATGGAACCTGTTGAAGGATGATTTTCTCGCTATGTTAATATATATTTGCAATAGTTGTCACGACCCAAAATCCTAACTCAGGTTGTGATGGCGCCCAACACCGGAGTCAGGAAAGCCAACACCTGAATAACTAAGGATTTTCACATATTTGATTAAACATCTCAACACGTGCCAAGTTTTAAAGTTCAAAACATTAATTGAAAAAGGTAATTAGACGATTTAACCAAAAGCAGTCATAAGGAGGCCTGAGCCAATATATATACAAACGCGTAAACCATAATACCTACCACGTGTGTTCCAGGAACTAGTGTCACAAGTCCAACGGGCATACTAACAGAATATACAAAAGATATAATATAACTGTCCCATTGTCTAGAAGAAATAGACGGGAATAACAAAAGAAACCCCATGGTGCTGCCGAGGATCGTCAGGAGAAGCAGCTCACCGTGAAGTCAGGTCCAGTCTATACTCAGAATCGAGCTCCGGTCTGATAACCAGATGCACTAGCCTCAGAACCTGTACAATTAAGTACAAAAACGTAGCATGAGTACATAAACAAATATATACCCAGTGAGTATCCCGCCTAACCTCGAAGAAGTAGTGATGAGAGGTCGACTTGACACTCACTAAGGTCCAACAAAATAATTAAACAAGATATAATATCAGTAATAGGCATATGAGGATGATGAAAATAGTAAACATTAAAGATAACTGTAATTCAAATAAATACTGGAAGTAAATAAATAATTATTACTTCATTTTCATTTTTAAATTATCTGCCCACTCAATACCTATGAAAATCATTAACAATTTAGCATGCACATACAGGATAAGGACAACCGGCCTGAGCCATCATAATGATCATATATGTGCACTGCCGAGGGTCGAACAACTCGAACAATAATATATCTTTCAATCTCGCCGTGGCATACGGCCTGCTCCCATGAGAGTGGGGGAAATAACACTCTGCTCGCGGAATGTAAATTGCGAAGCGGCCACATGCACACACAATCCACACAATATTCTTCATAAATTAATTTTCAATGAACAATTCCTTTAAAATTCTCAAATTCCATGATCTCAGGGAAACAAGCCGCATATAACATTAATTCATCAAGCATATAGCTCACTTCAAGGAAAAACACAAGGCATGGTGTAGGCCTAACTACCCGGACATAACAATAATAGCCGCTACGTACGGACTCTCGTCATTTTGTGCGTATGTAGCCCTCACAAACATTAGCACATAGTCATTTAAATCACCTAGGGGGACATTTCCCTCTTACAAGGTTAGAAAGGAGAATCACCTCGTGTCGAACCTACTCTCCGGGTCAAGAACGCGCCTGAAACTCCAAACTCGACACCCAAGGACTCAAAACTAGCCAAATGTTATACTAATATATCAATTTATACTCAAAAGTATGGAATTATCCTATTTACTTAGTCATTTCACCGTACTTGATGAAATCCCAAAATTCATCACCGTGCTCGCATGCTCGGATTTTGGAAATTTTCGAAGGAATCAATTACCCATAACCTAAGGATCATTATTATGTGGTTTTTGTATGATTTCATGGCTAATTAACGGGTAATTCCCTAAATTTTCATAAAGCCCTAGGTTACTACCCAAATCCTTGATTTTCACTAATTAGGTAGTAAATTTGACTAGTAATTCATGCATTAAACTAACATTAGGGTAGAATTCACTTACCTTTCAGTAGCTAGGTCGTGGGGCTCTTTTACAAGCTCTCAAGGTCTCTAATGGTGGAAGGAAATGGAGTGAAATGAATAAATTCCGTGTTTTAAAGAACTCACTGCCTACTGTGGTTCCGCACCTGTGGCTCAAGGACCGCACCTTCGATCTCACACCTGCGAGTAAATGCTCGCACCTGCGGCAATGGGACAAGGGTCCTGGGCTCGCACCTGCGGAACGGAGTCCGCACTAGCGGCTCCGCACCTGCGGGAAAGCGACTGGGCAACCGCACCTGCGGTCACACCAGAACAGGTGCACTGGCAATTGCTTCAGCTGATTTTTAGCCTCGTTTGGTGCCTGAGAGGCACCTGGGCCCACCCAAGCCCCCGTCCAAATATACCAACAAGTCCCGAATCATAATACGGACTCGCTCGAGCCTTGGAACACCCAAAACAACGCTAAAACTCAAAATCACATCTCGAAACCCCTAGAATCAAACTTAGGAACTTTAAGTTTCTTGAATTTGCTAACAATGCGCCGAACCGATCTATACTACTCGAAATGACCCCAAATTTTGCGAGCAAGTCATGAATGACATAACGGAACTATTACGGTCTCAAAATTCCGTTTGGACCTCGATAACACAAAAACACGTCCCAAACCACAGTATGAACTTAAGGAAACCCTTATTTCACTATTGGGCGCCGAAACGCTCCCGGGTCATCCAAAACCCATTCCAAACATACGCCCAAGTCTGAAATCATCATACAAAACTACCAGAACCGTCAAAATTTGATTCTGAGGTCGTTTACTCAAAATGTTGACCGAAGTCAAACTTGGCCTTAAAGGCCAACCTTAAGGAACCAAGTGTTCCTATATCACTCTAAACACTTCCGAATCCCGAACCACTCATCCCCGGAAGTCATAAATAACAATAAGCTGCAATGGAAGTTTCATTTAGGGGAACGGGGTCCGACAACGCAAAACGACCGGTCGGGTCGTTACATTCTCCACCTCTTAAACAAACGTTCGTCCTCGAACGGGTCTAGAATCATACCTGAAGTGCTGAATAAGTGCAGATATCTGCTCCGCATGTCCTCCTCGGACTCCCAGGTCGCCTCCTCGACTGGTTGGCCTCTCCATTGGACCTTTACGACAGAAACTCTCTTGGATCTCAAGTGGCAGTCCTGCCTGTCAATAATAGCAACTGGCTCTTCCTCATAGCCCAACCTCTCATTCAACTAAATAGTGCTGAAATCAACCACGTGAGAGAAGTCGGCGTGGTACCTCCGGAGCATGGATACATGAAAGACCGGATGAACTCCTGACAAACTGGGAGGTAAATCTAGCTCATAAGCAACCTCCCCAACTCGCCTCAACACCTCGAAGGGACCGATAAACCTCGGCTCAACTTGCCCTTCTTTCTGAACCTCATAATACCCTTCATCGGCGAGACCTTCAACAGGACCTTATCTCCCTTCATAAATGATACATTGCGCGCCCTCTGATCCGTATAAATCTTCTGTCTGGACTGTGCTGTGCGGAGCCTCTCCTGAATCAACTTCACTTTCTCTAAAGCATCTCTCACTAGGTCGGTGCCATATAACTTAGCCTCGCCAAGCTCAAACCACCCGATAGGAGAACAACATCGCCGTCCATACAAAGCCTCAAACAGGGCCATCTCGATGCTAGACTGATAACTATTACTGTAAGCAAACTCGGCCAAAGGCAAGAACTGGTCCCGCTGACCTCCGAAGTCAACCACACATGCCTTGAGCATGTCCTCCAATATCTGAACTGTACGCTCTGACTGACCATCAGTCTGAGGATGAAATCTTGTGCTGAGATCTATCTGGGTACCCATCTCACTATGCAATGCTCTCCAAAAGTGCGAGGTGAATTGAGGACCTCGATCTGATATAATGGACACCGACACACCGTGCAACCGGACTTTCTCCCGAATATAGATCTGGGCCAACCTCTCAGAAGTATATGTAGTAGTCACTGGAATGAAATGCGCCAATTTGGTCAATCTATCCACAATGACCCAAACCGCGTCAACTTTCTGCAAGGTCCGAGGCAACCCAACCACGAAGCCCATAGTGATGCGTTCCCACTTCCACTCAGGAATGGGAATCTGCTGAAGTAGGCCTCCTGGCCTCTGGTGCTCATACTTAACCTGTTGGAAATTAAGACACCTAGCCACATACTCCACAATGTCCTTCTTCATTCGTCTCCACTAGTAATGCTGCTTCAAATCACGATACATCTTCATAGCTCCAGGATGAACAGAATACCGAGAACTGTGTGCCTCCTCTAGAATCCTCCCTCTCAGGACATCGACATTAGGAACACATAAACGGCCCTGAAGTCTCAGAACACCATCCTCGCCAATAGTAACCTCCTTGGCACCACCCTGAACCACTGTCTCCCGTATCCCTACCAAGTACGGATCATCAAATTGTCGAGCCTTAATCTCTCTCAATAATAAAGACTGAGCAACCACATTTGCTAAAACTCGACGAGGCTCTAAAAGGTCTAACCTCACCAGGTGATTAGCCAAGGACTGAATATCCAAGGCTAGAGGTCTCTCTTCTGGTGCAATATAAGCCAAGCTACCCATACTCTCTGCCTTCCTGCTCAAGGCATCTGTTACCACATTTGCCTTGCCCGGATGATAAAGAATGGTGATATCATAGTCCTTCAACAACTCAAGCCACATGTGCTGCCTCAAATTAAGATCCCTCAGCTTGAACAAGTGTTGTAAGTTGCGGTGGTCTGTATAAACCTCATAGGACACCCCATACAAGTAGTGCCTCCAAATCTTAAGAGCATGAACGATCGTCGCCAACTCTAAATCATGCACAGGGTAATTCTTCTCATGAACCTTCAGCTGGCATGAAGCATAGGCAATAACTCTCCCTTCCCGCATCAACACACATCCCAAACCGATGCGTGAAGCATCGTAATACACTGTATACATCCCCGAACCGGAAGGCAATACCAGAACTGGTGCTAAGGTCAATGCTGTCTTGAGATTCTGAAAGCTCGCCTCACACTTGTCGGACCATCAGAACGGGGCATTCTTCTGAGTCAATCTAGTCAATGGGGCTGCAATAAAAGAGAACCCTTCCACAAATCGGCGATAATAGCCTGCTAGGCCCAAAAGCTCCTGATCTCTATAGCTGAAGCAGGACGCGACCAACTCTGAACTGCCTAAATCTTCTGAGGATCAAGCTTGATACCCTCTCCGGATACCACATTCCCTAAGAATGCCACGAGATCCAACCAGAACTCACATTTGGAGGACTTAGCATATAACTTCTGTTCTCGCAAAGTCTGGAGCACAAATCTCAAATGCTGCTCGTGCTCCCCAGGCTACGTGAGTAAATTAAAATGTCATCAATGAAGACAATGACAAATGAATCAATATACAGCCTGAACACCCTGTTCATCAAGTCCATAAATGCTGCTGGGGCATTAGTCAAGCAGAAGGACATCACCAGGAACTCATAATGGCCATACCTCGTACGAAAAGCAGTCTTCGGAAAATCTGAGGCCCAAATCTTCAACTGATGATATCCCGATCTCAAATCAATCTTAGAAAACACCCGAGCACCCTGCAACTGGTCAAACAAATCATTGATGCGCGACAAATGATACTTATTCTTAATGGTGACCTTATTCAACTGGAGGTAGTCAATACACATCCGCATGGACCATTCTTCTTCTTCACAAATAGAATTGGAGTACCCCACGGAGATACACTCGGTCTAATGAACCCCTTAGACAACAAATCCTCAAGTTGCTCCTTCAAATCTTTCGGAGCCATACGGTACGGAGAAATAGATATAGGCTGGGTGCCTGGAGCTAAATCAATGCAGAAATCAATATCATGATCCAGAGGCATGCTGGAAGGTCTGAAGGGAATACATCAGCAAACTCTCGAACCACTGGCACTGAATCAATCGTCGGAGACTCGGCGATGGTGTCCCGCACATAAGCAAGATAGGCCAGACAACAGGAATGAAACAACCCGACTGACTGTAGTAACTGAGGAACCTCTCCAGTCCAGCCTAGGCAACTCGGGCATGGCTAAAGTAACTATCTTGGCATGGCACTCTAGAACGGCATGGTAAGGAGATAGCCAATCCATGCCTAAAATAACCTCGAAATCAACCATGTCAAGCAATAAGAGATCTGCTCGAGTCTCGAACCCGCATAATGTAACCATACAAGACCGGTAAACCCAGTCTACCACCACAGAATCTCCCACAGGAGTGGACACATATATAGGAGAACCCAAGGACTCATGAGGAACATCTAGAAAATGAGCAAATAAGGCTGAAACATATGAATAGGGGGATCTGAATCAAATAACATTGATGACTCTCTACCACATACTGAAATAATATATGTAATCACGGCACCTGAGGCCACTGCATCTGATATGGCCGGAATAACATAGAATCTAGATGGAGCACCGGAAGACTGAGCTTCGCCAGAATGAACAAGAGCTGACTGACCTCCTCCTAACTGGCCTCCACCTCTAGGACGGCCCCTGCCGACCTGTCCTCCACCTCTAGGTGGCCTGACGACTGGTGCTGGACCCATAGGCTGATAACCCTGCTGCACTGCTTTGCCCCAAAACCTGGGACAATGCCTCTTCATATGACTTGGATCCCACACTCATAACAACCTCCAGGTATCATAACCTGCTACCCCGAAGAGGAACCCTGAATGGACAGAGAGTGATGTGTACTCTCTAGCATAGCACTGAAGTAGGGACTGGGGGATCTCGGATGATTGGAATAACCACTGGGTGAAATATGAATGGCTGGAGGGTGGTAGGAACGCTCTGGAATGGCGCTGAAATGAGGCCTCGCTGGAACACCTCGGGGAGGTGGTGGGGATGCTGAATATGGAGGACTGCTGGGTTGACCTCTACCAAACTGACCTCTGCCCCTAACTGGGGCACCTCTAAAATCTCCGGAGAATCTGGCTCTCTTGTCCTGCTGACCCTACTCTCTGCCTCTCGATCGATAGCCCTCAATGCGACGAGCTATCTCGATTACCAGCTGATAGGGAGTACCCATCTCTACCTCTCGGGCCATGGTGGCCCTAATACCTGGATGCAACCCAGCCACAAATCTCCGCACTCTCTCAGCATTAGTAGGTAATATCATGAGTGCATGGCGAGACAACTCTAAAAATCTAGCCTCATAATCTGTCCCTGCTCCAGCTGCTCAAACTGATACCGCAGTTTTTCCCTCTCAGAAGCTAGGATATATCCGTCTAAAAACATTTGAGTAAATTGCTCCCAAGTGACAGGAGGAGAATCTGCTGGCCTGCTGAGAATATAAGACTTCCACCATCTGCGAGCTCTGCCCTCCAACTGAAAGGTAGTGAAATCCACTCCATGGGACTCTAGTATCCTTATGTTATACAATTTGTCCCTGCACCAGTCAACAAAATCCTGGGCATCATCGCCTCACTCACCCTCGAAGACTGGAGGGTGGAATCGAGTCCATCTATCCAACAACTTCTATGGATCTCCGTCCGCAGCTGGTCTGGGCTCAGGTGCTGCTGCTACAGGATGAACTCCACCCATGGGCAGTGTACCCGGGGTATGATGTAATGCTACTGCCTGACCTGCAGCCTAGGCGGTAGGAGTCTGGGCCCCCCCTCCCGCCTGAGATGTGGCAGGATCTGCTGGAAATAAACTAGACTAGGACATAGCGTCCATAAACCGCATCATACGGCCCATGACCTCCTGGAAGCCTAGCGACGTCATAAATTCCACTGGAGCAGGATCTGCTGGGGGCACCTCACCCTGCTCCTCTATAGTAGGATCCTCTGGTGGTGGTGCAACTGGAATAGCTCTGGGACGCCCTCGTCCCCTACCTCGGGTCGGTGCCCTCCCCCGGCCTCTGCCATGACCTCGGACAACGGGGGTAGCGGCCCCTACCGGGATTGGAACATCGGATGCACACGTCCTCACCATCTGTGAGAGAATAGAATAATGATATTTAGTAAACCATCGACTGCACGATAGAATAAAAATAAGGGGACGTTTCCTAACACCCTATAACCTCCTGAAGATAAGTACAGACGTCTCCGTACCGATCCTTCAGACTTTACTAAGTTTGTTCGTGAATAAAAATAAGGGGACGTTTCCTAACACCCTATAACCTCCTGAAGATAAGTACAGACGTCTCCGTACCGATCCGCAAGACTCTATTGGATTTTCCCGTGACTCGTGAGACCTACGTGAACCTAGAGCTCTGATACCATGTTGTCACGACCCAAAATCCTAACTCAGGTTGTGATGGTGCCCAGCACCGGAGTCAGGCAAGCCGACACCCGAATAACTAAGGATTTTCACATATTTGATTAAACATCCCAACACGTGCCAAGTTTTAAAGTTCAAAACATTAATTGAAAAAGGTAATTAGCCAATTTAACCAAAAGCAGTCATAAGGAGGCCTGAGCCAATATATATACAAACCCGTAAACCATAATACCTACCACGTGTGCGCCAGGAACTAGTGTCACAAGTCCTACAGGCATACTAACAGAATATACAAAAGTTATAATATAACTGTCCCACTGCCTGGAAGAAATAGACGGGAATAACAAAAGAAACCCCATGGTGCTGCCGAGGATCGTCAGGAGAAGCAGCTCACCGTGAAGTCAGGTCCAGTCTATACTTAGAATCGAGCTCCAGTCTGATAACCAGATGCACCAGCCTCAGAACCTGTCCAATTAAGTACAGAAGCGTAGCATGAGTACACAAAAAAATATGTACCCAGTGAGTATCCCGCCTAACCTCGAAGAAGTAGTGATGAGAGGTCGACTTGACACTCACTAAGGTCCAACAAATAATTAAACAAGATATAATATCAGTACTAGGCATACGAGGATGATGAAAACAGTAAACATTAAAGATAACTGTAATTCAAATAAATACTGGAAGTAAATAAACAATTATTACATCATTTTCCTTTTTAAAATATTTGCCCACTCAATACCCATGAAAATCATTAACAATTTAGCATGCGCAGGATAAGGACAACCGTCCTGAGCCATCATAATGATCATAGATGTGCACTGTCGAGGATCGAACGGCCCAAACCATAATATATCTTTCAATCTCGTCGTGGTGTACGACCCGCTCCCATGAGTGGGGAAAATAACACTCCGCTCGCAGAATGTAAATTGCGAAGCGGTCACATGCACACACAATCCACACAATATTCTTCATAAATTACATTTCAATGAACAATTCCTTTAAAATTCTCAAATTCCATGATCTCAGGGAAACAAGCTGCATATAACATTAATTCATTAAGCATATAGTTCACTTCAAGGAAAAACACAAGGCATGGTGTAGGCCAAACTACCCGGACATAACAATAATAGCCGCTACGTACGGACTCTCATCACTTTGTGCATACGTAGCCCCCACAAGCATTAGCACATAGTCATTTAAATCACCTAGGGGGACAGTTCCCTCTTATAAGGTTAGAAAGGAGACTCACATCGTGTCGAACCTACTCTCCGGGGGTCAAGAACGCGCCCGAAACTCCAAACTCGACACCCAAGAACTCAAAACTAGCCAAATGTTATACAAATATATCAATTTATACTCAAAAGTATGGAATTCTCTTATTTACTTAGTCATTTCACCGTACTTGAAGAAAACCCAAAATTCATCCCCGGGCCCGCATGCTCGGATTTTGGAAATTTTCAAAGGAATCAATTACCCATAACCTAAGGATCATTAATAAGTGGTTTTTGTATGATTTCATGGCTAATTAACGGGTAATTTCCTAAATTTTCATAAAGCCCTAGGTTACTGCCCAAATCCTTGATTTTCACTAATTAGGTAGTAAATTTGACTAGGAATTCATGCATTAAACTAACATTAGGGTAGAATTCACTTACCTTTCAGTAGCTAGGTCGTGCGGCTCTTTTCCAAGCTCTCAAGGTCTCTAATGGTGGAAGAAAATGGAGTGAAATGAATTAATTCCGTGTTTTAAAGAACTCACTGCCTACTGTGGTTCCGCACCTGCGGCTCAAGGACCGCACCTTCGGTCTCGCACCTGCGGGAATAGGACAAGGGGCCTCGGCTCACACCTGCGGAACGGAGTCCGCACCAGCGGCTCCGCACCTGCTGGAAAGGGCTCGCACCTGCGAGAGGAGGGAAGCCCATCTGGGGGTCGCACCTACGAGGATGGGACTGCAGGAGCGATCCCTCACTTGCGACTGGGCAACCGCACCTGGGTCACACCAGAACAGGTGCACCGGCATTTGCTTCAGCTTGTTTTTGGCTTCGTTTGGTGCCCGAGAGGCACCTGGGCCCACCCGAGCCCTCGTCCAAATATACCAACAAGTCCCAAATCATAATACGGACTTGCTCGAGCCTTCGAAACACCCAAAACAACGCTAAAACTCAAAATCACACCTCGAAACCCCTAGAATCAAACTTAGGAACTTTAAGTTTCTTGAATTTTCTAACAATGCGTCGAACCAACCTATACTACTCGGAATGACCCCAAGTTTTGCGATCAAGTCATGAATGACATAACGGAACTATTCTCGGTCTCAGAATTCTTTTTGGACCTCGATAACACAAAATCACGTCCCAAACCACAGTATGAACTTAAGGAAACCCTTATTTCGCTATTGGGCACTGAAACGCTCCCGGGTCATCCAAAAGCCATTCCGAACATACGTCCAAGTAGAAAATCATCATACAAAGATACTGTAATCATCGAAAGTCGATTCCGAGGTCGTTTACTCAAAATGTTGACCGAAGTCAAACTTGGCCTCAAAGGCCAACCTTAAGGAACCAAATGTTCCTATATCACTCTAAGCACTTCCGAATCCCGAACCACCCATCCCCGCAAGTCATAAATCACAATAAGCCGCTATGGGAAGTTTCATTTAGGGGAACGGGGTCCGATAATGCAAAATAACCGGTCGAGTCGTTACAATAGTATTCTCTCTATTTGTTCAACTATATGCTTATTGTTGATTGAAGTGACCTCGACTAAATGTTCCTATTTAGTGTGCATTACTCAGGAGAGAGTGCATATTTAGGTAGTTATTGAACAACATCACTCCTAACATATATGAGGGATCAATACAAAACGTTGAAAAGTGGGATTAGGGATAACGAAACCTGGGGTGCTATCTAAGTGAGATGTACTTAAGGCTAGCTAGAGTAATTCGAGAGAATATGTCTAGTATGTTGTTGCAATTACTCGGGAGAGATCTACGACACTCAGAGTGATCATGATCGATAGAGAAGACTTAGTTGATGCATCATGCCAGAAGCAGCAAGTACACATAGTTGATGAAACTAATGGGGGATTATGTACATCATGCATTAATCAACCATATGTTTGCTCATGGAGTGCAGAAGGTGATAACCAACAATATCAGGAAAATATGAACTATGTGGCCAACTATGGGGGACAGAGGCAAGGTGGTCAGAATTGGGGTCAGTAGAATCAACAATATAGACCAGCTCAGCAAAAGTACAACAACAACAACAATCTTGGGGCTATGCGACCACAGGGTCAAGTGGTGCCTTACCAAAGGCAACATGGTTACAACCAGCAAAATCAGCAGCAGGCTTATCAACAACCTCAACAACAACATATTGTGAGACACGGTGATAGGTTTTCTAAACTTGAGGGAATGATACAACAATTGATTGGGTCCACTGGAAAAATAACTGAAAGAGTAGACTCACATGAATCAACAATAAAGAATATTGAGATTCAATTAGGACAAATTTCGATGGATTTAAATAATCATCCCAAGGGGCGTTACATGCAGACACGCAAATCAATCCAAAAGACCAGGGCTTTAAACAACTTATGGCAGTAAGTCTACGAAATGGTAGAAACCTAGATCTGGAGCAAGAAATTTCTCGTGAAAGCAGACCTACAGAGACACTGGTGCCAGTACCCATTGAGATAGATGATTCAGCAGGGTTAACTGAGGTGACGGTACAACATGCACAAGAGAACTCCATCAAAGAAAAAGAGGTTGTGAAAGAAACTGAGGTAGCACATGAAATGATAGTAGAAGCAGTGCCTGAGCAAGAAAAAAAATCAAATCACAGGGAAGAAGAGACCTCCAACACCATTCCCATAGAGATTGTCCAAGTATCAGAAAGATGAGCAGTACAGGAAATTCTTGGAGATGTTGAAGCAAATTCAAGTAAACATTCCATTGATTGACACTTTAAAGGATATGCCTGGTTATGAAAAAATGATAAAGGACTTGATGTACCGCAAGTTCGATTTTCAAGACTTGGCCACAGTTACACTGACTCAGACTTGCAGTGTTATTGTGACGAGAACCATAGTTGAGTAGCTGTCAGACCCAGGGAGTTTCACAACCCCATGCACAATAGGAAACTATGCATTTTCTAAGGCACTGTGTGATCTGGGGGCAAGCATAAACCTTATGCCCCTGGCTATCTACAAAAGGCTAGGCATTGGAAGAGCTAGACCCGCGTCCATGTTACTACAGATGGCTGACCGGACAGTGAAGAGACCCTCTGGTATTCTAGATGATGTATTAGTATAGGTTGGGAAGTTTGTTTTCCCAGCAGATTTGTCATTCTTGACTGTCGGGTTGACGAGGAAATTCCCATAATTTTGGGAAGACCATTCTTGGCCACTGGAAGAGCCTTAATTGATTGTGAAACTGGAGATCTCAAAATGAGATTAAATGATGAAGAAATCACATTCAACGTGCATAAACCTATGCGGCGACCAAGTGAATTTGCTAACTGCTCTCTAATAGAAGCCGTGGATGTAATTTTGGAGGAGGAAGAAGAGACACTGAACACGAAAGATCCTCTAGCAGCATGTCTCATGAACTAATATGAGGCAAATGAAGAGGACTTGGCGGAATGGGTACTTTCTCTTGAAGGCCAAGGTTTTTGGAGAAGGGGGATCAAATTTGAGCCTTTGCACTTAGAATAAAGGAAAACTCCTCCAGCTAAGTCGTCGATAGAAGAGCCACCAAAGTTGGAACTGAAGCCCCTACCACCTCATCTCAGGTATGAACTCTTAGGACCTAGCTCAACTTTACTTGTTATTATCTCATCTAGTTTGTTAGATGTGCAGGCAGAACAGCTTTTGCAGGTACTGATAGAGTGCAAGACTGCAATTGGTTGGACCATTGCAGACATTGAGGGTATCAACCCGGCCTTCTGTATGCATACAATTTTACTGGAAGATGGACACAAACCTTCCAGAGAACATCAAAGAAGGCTGAACCCCAACATGAAAGAAGTGGTGAAGAAAGAAGTGATTAAGTGGTTAGATGCTGGAATCATATTCCCCGTCTCTGACAGCAACTAAGTTAGCCCAGTTCAGTGTGTGCCAAAAAAGGGAGGTATGACGATAGTAAAAAATGAGAAGAATGAATTGATCTCTACACGAATAGTCATAGGTTGGTGAATCTGTATGAATTACAAGAAGTTGAACTTGGATACCCAAAAAGACCATTTTCCACTGCCATTCATTGATCAGATACTGGATAGATTGGCAGAGAGGTCCCATTTTTGCGTTTTGGATGGGTACTCGGGGTATAATCAGATATCTATTGCCCCGGAGGACAGAGAGAAAACATCATTCACCTGCCTTATGGAATCTATTCTTTTCGGAGAATGCCATTTGGCCTATGCTACGCACCTGCCACATTCCAAAGGTGCATGATATCCATCTTCACGGATATGGTAGAGGAAATAATGGAGGTGTTGATGGATGACTTCTCAGTGGTGGGTAAATCATTCGATGATTGCCTAATGAACTTGAGAAGAGTATTGAAGAGGTGTATCGAGATGAATCTGGTACTTAACTGGGAAAAGTGCCATTTCATGGTACATGAAGGTATAGTATTGGGGCACCTAGTGTCGAGTAAAGGCATTGAGGTAGATCGTGCAAAGGTTGATGTGATAGAAAAGCTTCCACCACCCACTTCCGTCAAGGCAATCAGAATTTTCCTTGGGCACGCCGGTTTCTATAAGAGATTTATAAAAGATTTTTCCAAAATTGCTAACCCCTTATGTAAATTGCTTGAAAAAAATCACCCTTTTGTGTTTTCTGATAATTGCAGGGTAGCGTTTGAGGAATTGAAGAAGATATCGGTAACAACACCTATCATAGTTGCCCCTGACTGGGAGCTACCATTTGAGCTGATGTGTGATGCGAGTGACTATGCCGTGGGAGCAGTTCTTGGGAAGTGAAAAGATAAAATCATGCATCCAATATACTATGCAAGTAGAATTCTGAGTGGAGCCCAGTTAAATTACACTGTGACCGAGAAGGAGATGCTGGCAATGGTGTTCGCATTTGACAAATTTAGGTCATACCTGATAGGCTCGAAGGTAATTGTTTATACTGACCATGCTTCTCTCAGGTACTTAACCGAGAAGAATGAGTCAAAACCGCGCCTGATTCAATGGGTGCTACTGCTGCAAGAATTTGATTTGGAAATCCGTGACCGAAAGGTAACCGAGAACAAAGTAGTTGATCATTTGTCTAGGCTAGAAGGAGCTGAGAAGAAGGTTGAGGTAGAAGATATTCTGGAAACTTTCCCAGATAAACAACTACTAGCCACGAGTCTTGAGGAAGAGCCATGGTATGCAGACATTGCAAACTACCTGGCGAGCGGTATTGTTCCTTATGACCTTTCCTCTGTCCAAAAGAAAAAGTTCTTTCGTGATTGTAACATGTATTATTGGGATGAGCCTTATCTGTTTAGGATTTTTATTGATAACATGATCCGGAGATGTATCCCCGAGATATACCAGTCTTCTATTTTGCAGGCATGTCACGCGTCACCATATGGTGGGCATTTCGGGGGAGTAAGGTCAGCTGCGAAAGTCTTGGAGTCGGGCTTCTACTGGCCAAAATTGTTCAAAGATGCACATTTATGGATAAAGGGTTGTGACGAATGCCAGCGAGTCGAGAATATTTCCTGCCGACATGAGATGCTTTTGAACCCAATTCAAGAGGTAGAAGTGTTTGATGTATGGGAATCGATTTCATGGGGACTTTTGTCAGCTCATATGGAAATAAGTACATACTTGTCGCTATGGACTACGTGTCCAAATGGGTGGAGGCTGCAGCGCTCCCTACAAATGATGCAAAAGGGTTAATTGGTTTTTTGAGAAATAACATATTCACCCGATTTGGCACTCCAAGGGAAATAATCAGTGACGGAGGCACTCAGTTTTGTAATCGAGCCTTTGCGAAGTTGTTAGAGAAGTATGATGTACGCAACAAGGTTTCTACCCCATATCATCCACAAACGAGTGGGCAAGTGGAAGTTTTGAACAGAGATATAAAGAGTGTGTTGACTAAGAATGTGAATGCTACTAGAACAGATCGAGCGAGAAAGTTAGATGATTCACTCTGGGCTTATCAAACCTCTTTCAAAACTCCGATCGGCATGTCACCATACAAGTTGGTGTTTGGGAAGGTGTGTCACTTATTGGTGGAGTTGAAGCATAGAGCTTTGTAGGCATTGAGGCAGTTGAATCTCGATATTGAAGCTGCGAGAACAAGTAGAATCACAGAGTTGCACGAGCTTGATGAGTTTCGATATCACGCTTTTGAGAGCACAAGATTATACGAGGAGATAATGAAGATGATACATGATAAAAATATTATTGAGCGGAGCTTTAAACCCGTAGATACAATATTTCTATACAATTCAAGACTTAGGTTATTTTCGGGCAAATTAAAGTCAAGATGGTCAGGGCCATTTCGTGTAGTTGAAATTCATCCCACAGGAGCCGTAGAAATTGTGGCGTAAAATGACTCTTGCAAGTTCATAGTTAATGGCCACAGATTAAAACATTATGTAGGCATGGATGAAGCAAAGGTAGTGTCAGTGATTCATTTGAACTATCCTCCGATGTTGAGCGTATCTTAAATGAGCTTACATGCGTCGTGCCGCGACATTAAATGAGGCGCTTCATAGGAGGCAACCCATTGGACTGTTGTATTCATCGTTCCACGATGTTAACTAAGGCGCTTGTTGGGAGGCAACCCAATTCATAGTTGATTTTTAGTGTAGTTAGAATTTTTCTTTTTGTTTTTAGGTACTAACAAGTTTGCAGGTGAGTTTGGGCGAGTCGAGCAGGGTTAGAGCGTCACGTGAAGCCAGGGTCAGCCAGGCCTTAGGATGCGACGCCTAGCTAACGCCAGGGCCAACCGGGACTTAGCCTGGCGATGCCTGGCTAACGCCAGGTCAATCAGGCCTTAGCCTAGCGACGCCTGGCCAACGCAAGGTAAGTGTTTTCGGCCCTCTTTAAGATCCTTCTCCTTATTTTAGTCGAAATTGACCTTACATACACGCCTTAAAACACTGAACACACTATAAAGCAAACCCTAACCTCACTTAAACCAACACACAACAAGCTCTACAAGAAAATTCACAAGAACACCAACATATTGCAAAAATTGCTTGCTCACCCGCACACCATCACCAACACATTACCATCCGAAATTCTCTGGCAACCTACACCTCACAAAGCTTCAAAGGTATGATTCCATCTCTTTCCTTTGTAATTGTGAGTTGGGTACATGTATTGCGTTGGTGGTTGTTCTTCATTGTTTGTATTTGTTCTTAATTATGGGTGGTAGTTCTTCATTGTAGTATTGAGTTTGTGCGCCCCAATCCCATGAACCCCATAGGAATGGTGCTGCGATTGTGAAAATATGTGGTATACGGAACCCCCAAGCCGATTTGGGAGGATGAGGCAATCTCTTAATTCCATCAGAATTCCCATGGAACTAGTGCGTGTTAAGTGTTTGATGTAATGCCTAAATGGCATTCCTCGTCCTCATTGGAGCCCGAGTCTCCGGGATCAATAAACTAGTGTTATGTAGTCGTCCACCACATTAAAATCTTAAGAATACGAGGTGAAGTCTGAGTAACCTCGGCAAGTTGGGGAAGATTATGTGTGTAGGGTGTAATGTAGCATTATTTGACTACTGCTTATTTGTGTAGGAATGAAGATGCCGCCAGAAAAGACACAGGCAAAGGAAAGGCCACTTCAACTGCCCAAGCTAAAGCAAAGGCAACCTCCTCCAAAGAAAAGAAAAGAAAAGGGGGAGAAGCTACCTCTAGTATGAGTGGCGCACAAGTTGTGGAAGCTGTAGATACCATGCGTCCACAACCCCAAGGCCAACGGGAGTTTTTCATAAACAGTATATCTCCACATACGAGGGATTGATACAGGCGATGTAATCCTAAACATGCACATCCGGAAGGAGCTATCCAGGAACACAACATGAAAGTGAAGTATCCTGCGATTTGGAAAGGCATCCAGGATTTGGGTTTAATCTATGTTTTTAAGAACACAGGGGACATCAATCTCAACCTATTCAGGGAATTCTATATGGGGTTTGACCCACATGACACTGAGAAGTTGGTGCCAATCCGTGGACGCTTGATAGATTTTTCAGCCAAGGCCATATGTGACTTTTTATGTGCGCCAAATATTCCTGTGGAGCCATTGGACCAACTCATTTTCCGGCCTACATATAGTGAGCTGAGGCACACGCTCTGTGGGGCTGACTCTACTGCTGCAGAGGTTCGGGATAAGGTAATAAATTGACACAAGAGGTTCCCTAAGAACAAGATGAAGGTGGAAGCTCAGGTGTGGCTTAAGTTTATAAATGCACGGATCCTACCATGAAATCATGACACGCTTATAAGACATGAGAGGACATGTGTGCTATATTTCCTTACGACATGGAAAAGGGTGAATGTGGGTCACCTGATCCACTACCAGATGACATCAGTGAGAACGAATAAAAAAATTGATCGAATGCCATTTCCTAATTTCCTGACTCGGTTTCTACAACATGAGGGGGTTGAGGAAGAGCTTGAGTTTGACCACACTATCGATCAGCTCATCCAACAAACAGACGTCACTAATATCCGGCTAAAAGATGAGGCTGGTACGCCTTCATTGACAGGTGTTGAGCGCAATGCGCGTGATGATAGTTTCATGTCCCATCTTTATGGGATGATGGATTTGCAACTGAGGATAGGGGGTCGCCCGGCTACATCTGAGGAGAGGACTAAATTGGAGTAGTGATAACCGCTCAATGCTCATGCTCATCAACTGGTTGGTTTAGGAGAGGGATACAGACTCCCGGCTGATGAGGATGTCAACAAACCAGAGCAGTCTGAGGCTGAGCCAATGCAATAAGATGGTGAGGGAGATGGAGATGATGAGGAGGAAGAACATGATGAAGAGTGGAGAGCGTCAGAGGATGACGACGCTGCTTGATCATGGAGTTTTCTTGCACCCTACTCTTTGTATTTCTTGTTTTGTGTAATTGTGCATGCACTGATGACAATGCATGATTTAAGTGTGGGGTGGAACTTGTAGATATTATAATTCATTTTTTAATTATTATTTTTGTTTTCCTTGTTAGTTTTTTGAAGTCAGAAATTAAAAAAAAAGCATAAATATGTTGGACTTTTCCCGACGATGAATCTCCTAGACAGTTTTCTTGAGGGAAGTAAGTCTAAAAAAAATACCAAAAAGATTTTTTTTAGGTAGTGTAACAATTTCCCCTTGGTTTTATTTGGGCCGCGGTTATGTTCCAAGGGTTTTTAATTTAACCGGGTGTAGCTAGTTTTAATTTTTAGGAGTAGGAATCCACGATGACTATGCATTTAATCGCAGCAATATCCCTGAGCTTTGTGATGCCTTGAGAATAGTCAGTACTCTGGTTGTGACGCTTAGTCTTTTGACTCTGGGATAAATACCTTAAATCGTGGATTCTTAAATTTTCTTAACTGCTTTGACTGGAGTGTCGTGATAAAATGAATCCTGAATGAGTTTGTGCCATGTCTGTGTGAGGTTTGTATGTATTCTGTGCATTGCATTTGATGTCTAGAGCTTGCCCAGTGTGTGTGCAAAGCGAAATAGTAGTCTTGTTCAGTCTGAGAAGTGATATAGGCATTTCTTTGTTAAGCGAGATATATATAGAGTATCCACCTAAATGTTACGTATCGTAGTTAACCCCTTTGAACCTATAATCTTGTTCCTTTTCTAACCATATTACAAGCCATACCCCGTTGTTTGAATCGACCATATATTTGAACCTTGTCACCTCTCATGAGCACTTGAATTTTGATGAATTATAGATAAGTTAAAGTGTGGGGTGGTGGGTTGGCTTTTGAGTGGAACAATGAAATGAGGAGAAAGGTGCACCATATGAATAAAAAAATGTGTCACTAAAAGCCATTTGGATAGAAAAAAAAGAGAAAATAAAGAAAAAAAAATATATATATATATATAGCTGTAGTGTATGAAAAAAAAAATTCCTGATGGTGGTGGCTCTTGATGTATTGGTGCTTAAAGAAGCAAGGGGAAAATATAGAGAAGTTAAGGTGGAATTTTGGTTTGACATAAGTATGGGCTTGAAGGTTGAAGTGTTTGTATTAAAGTTCTTAAGGGAGGTGTAGTCATTTATATCCAAATGTATCCTACCCGAACCGCATCCTACATTACAACCAATGAAAGTCCTATTTGATCTTAGATTGAATGAACTCGATTAGTGGAATATTACACTAAGGGAAAGCTTATGGTACATCATTTGGGGAATATGAATGTTATTTCTGAGAGCGAGTGAATTTTTCCTATCTTGAGTTCCTACGTTATTAAAATCCATGGTGTGTGGAACTAAGCTCTTTGATTGGGTGAGGGCTTATGATTCATAAAGGAAAGGTAATGTTGTTGACCTCTATGTTAGACTGAGTAAGTGAATTGTGAATAAAGCATGGTATTTGTGAGTCGATTATTGAGGTGAGGATGTCACACCTTTGTGCTTAAACTATTTTAAAGATTCTTGGTATAATGGGTTAAGGGAATTTCTTAATAGGTTGTGTCCATGAGTGTAGTTTGATTGCTCGAGGACGAGCAAATTTTTAAGTGCGGGGTATTTATGTGTGGCTATAATTCATGGTTTAGCACATTATGTGCCTTGTATTTTACATGCTTTACTGATAAATTACACTTTGTTTAAACGTAATGGAGTCTATTTTATGTGTAGGTGAATTGAAGATGAAAGTAGAGCTAAAGGGATACTTAAACGTCGAAAGTGCGCTCGAGAACGATGAAAAGGAGAAGCCAGGAAAAATCCAGCTCGACCAGGCTTTACCCTGGAGATCCAGCTTAAAGCTAGACCCAACTAGGCGTTAGCCTGGCAACGCCAGCTTAAAGCCAGTCTGAGGCTGGCATTAGCCTGGTGATGCTAGGTCTAAGGCCAGGTCCAATCCGAGTTTTGAAGGCTTAAATTATTTCCCGGCTTGACAAGAAGTTGACCTACACGTTTAGGGCTTGTCCCAAACATATAAATAGACCCAAAATGCCACTTTGAAGGAATTTTGCAACCGGAGGCAAGAATAACTCGTGGAACACTACTTGGGAGTTAGAATCGTCGATTTCTACATCCCTTTATCTCTACTATGTAATTTAATTATGCAAATTACTTTGGATATTGTTACTATGAGTATGAGTAGCTAAAATTATAATCTAGGGTTTTGATAGAACCCGTTGAAGGATGATTTTCTCGTTACGTTAATATGGATTTTCCATAGTATTCTCTTTATTTGTTCAACTATATGCTTATTGTTGTTGATTGAAGGGCCCTCGATTAACTCTTCCTATTTAGTGTGCATTACTCGGGAGAGAGTACATATTTAGGTAGTTGTTGAACAACATCACCCCTAACATATATGAGGGATCAATACGAAGGGTTTAAAGGTGGGATTAGGGATAACGAACCCTTGGGTGCGATCTAAGTGAGTTGTACTTAAGGCTAGCTAGCGTAATTCGGGAGAATATTTCTATTATGTTGTTGAAATTAATCGGGGATAGAGTTACAAAAATCAGAGTGCTCATGATCGATACAGAAGACTGAGGCAAATTTATAGCAAACGTAGCGGAAATGATTTCGACAATAGGGGAAATCAGAACCTTAGATCATTACAATTCTTGTCTACAACTCGTTAGTAGTTAGTTCTTAATTATTGCATTTTCATTACATAATATTTAGTTAGTAAACATCCAATCTATAACTTAAATATTTCTGAAGATTGAACACGTGAATTTTTGTGAGTCCGATAGATGTGATTGATAGGTTAATTCCCTGTGGGATTCGACTCCGGATTTGTTAACCGGAATATACCGCTTTGTCCTTTTTATAAGGCATAGTTGGGTGTGATCACAAATGTACTTAGACAAATTACAGATCGCCTTACACCGCTTCAAAGAATGGACCCTGCAACATGTACCTCGAGAACAAAATACTGAGGCCGATGCACTTGCCAACTTGGGGTCGTCGATCGATGAAGACGAAATTAACTCGGGGAATGTCGTCCAACTCTCGAGGTCTGTAATCGAGGAAGGGCATGCCAAAATCAATTCTACAAGCTTAACTTGGGATTGGAGGAACAAATACATCGAATATTTGAAAAACGGGAAGTTGTCGTCGGAACCCAAGGAATCGAGGAACTTATGAACTAAATTCGCTCGGTTCACATTACACGAAGACGGAACGTTATACAGAAGGAATTTTGATGGTCCATTTGCAATATGCTTGGGGCCGGGAGATACTAACTATTTTTTGCGAGAAATCCATGAAGGCACTTGTGGAAACCATTCTGGCACCGAGTCACTAGTTCGAAAGGTCATCAGGGCAGGATACTATTAGGATAGCATGTAGAAAGACTCTATAGAGTTCGTTCGAAGATGCGACAAATGTCAAAGGTTTGCCCCAATGATTCACCAGCCCGGTGAACAGATTCACTCGGTCTTGTCCTCATGTTCATTCATGAAATGGGGAATGGACATTGTCGGTCCTCTGCCATCGGCCCCAGGTAAAGCTAAATTCATATTATTTATGACTGACTATTTCGCTAAATGGGTTGAAGCACAGGCCTTCCAGAAAGTCAGAGAACAAGAAGTGATCGACTTCATATGGGATCACATTGCATTCGATTCGGGATATGTGGAGATAGTGTGTGATAATGGCAAACAATTCATCGGCAGCAAAGTAACAAAATTCCTCGAAGATCACAAAATAAAGAGGATACTATCAACGCCATATCACCCCAGTGGAAACGGACATGTCGAATCAACAAATAAAACTATCATCCAAAACTTGAAGAAAAGGCTAAACGAAGCCAAAGGGAAGTGGAGAGAAAAATTGCCCGAGGTTCTATAGGCATATCGGACGACATCGAAGTTTAATACCAAAGCAACTCCATTTTCTTTAGTCTATGGCTCTGAAGCCTTAATACCTGTCGAAGTCGGAGAGCCCAGCGTCAGGTTTCGACATACCATGGAAGAATCAAACCATGAGGGAATGAATACTAGCCTCGAATTGTTAGATGAAAGACGAAAAGCGACACTCGTTGTAATGGCCACACAAAAGCAACGAATCGAGAGATATTACGACAGAAGAACCAATCTTCGACACTTCAAAGTCGGGGACTTGGTCTTAAGGAAAATCACCATCAATACTCGAGACCCTAATAAAGGGAAACTCGTTCCTAACTGGGAAGGACCCTACCAAAACCTCGACATAGTCGAGAAGGGATCGTACAAGCTTGGAACAATGGATGGCGAGCCATTGTCGAATAACTGGAACATATCACTCCTCAAGCGATATTATTGCTAAGGTATGGATGTCTCCTTTTTCATTTCACTTAAATATTTGAAACTAACTTGTTGCCCGGTCTAAGAAATCGAAATCTCAGGTTTTAAAGTACGCGTTGCACTCTTTTTCCCTTAGGCCGGTTTTTATCCCAAATGGGGTTTTCCAGCAAGGTTTTTAACGAGGCAACACCTATGTGCTACCTGGGGATAATTTAATAGTATCCAAGGCTTCTTTGAAATCAACCTCGAATACTGGGGTACATCACCCTCGGATGTTATGCAAATGGGTCTCGATAGGAAGAATTTTGTAATGGGCCAAACGGTCAAATGAACCGTGTCCATATAGATTAGCCGAGTCCCGACAACAAAATATATACACATGTATGAATAATACAAAGAAGCACTCTTTTTTTTTTATCAAACATCTCGTGTTTGAAGAAGAATTTCTATTATACGAGTCATGTACTTATGATCTACTATGAAAAACTAACACTTGTGAAAAATGGCCCAACGGCCAAGTGCAAGCATACCTCGAACATTCGGGGACTACCTACTCGAGCTATCTAAGTTCGAAATCATGAGACCTCAAAGAGGTCACCCCCCTATATATATGTCAATTCCATCTAACTCGGGGACTAACATTTTGAAAAAGTTCGAAATGTCATCGGGAAACAAGTCCAAGATACATACCCAAAGGCTACGGCCATATTATAGACTACGCTTATATAAAAAGGCTACAACTAAAATAATGCGGCTCAGAGACGTCTGACTTCCACCATAAACTAAAGGCCTTCAAATACTTTGAAAAACTGGCTAAATAAGGCTACCCTCGATAAAGCAAACAAAAGAAGGATTCGATAAAATCATCCCTCAAATAAAAGGCTTCGATAATATCAGCCTTTGAAAAAGCCTCATGAGGTATTAAACTATCTTAACACAATCCAATTAAGAACAAATTGGGTTCCAACCATTGAACCCTCGAAAAACCCGACAGGTAAAAAAAATACATGCTAAGGTATAAAGAAATTTTCACTAAGTCTTTTGGCCGAATAAAGGAAAAATTATAGCCGTTTTTAGAGGCCGAATTGGCCCAACTTAATGAGCCTAAGGGCCGGCCTAAAAGATCCTAAGGGACGATCTAATAAGCCTAAAGGCCGATACAATGAAAGTTCGAGACCTCGCTCTAATTCAATTCAAACCCAAGGGTTCAGTTATTACGAGCTTAAACAAACGATTAAATACAACTCGAAGATTCACATAAAAGGTATAACGGTAAGCTCGAGATACCTAACAACCATATGTTGAGAACCTTAGGGTTTACTTTATCCTAAAACTCAAGATTCATTCGAACTTGGCATTGAAGATAATTCGTCGGTCAGTTGGATTAAGCCACTCTCAAGATAAGTTCTCAAATGAGTTTCAAACGCAGGGACTTGCCTTCATAGCTCGGAGACTTGCCCTTGTGAAAACGAAGAGCCTAAGGGTTTATTTCGATCACAAGTTGAAATGAAGCAATGGAAATCTTTCAGCAAGAACAAATAAACATACAAGGAACAGGGAAGAAAAACTCATGAAGGCATGAAAGGAAAATTTTTCATTCTATGAGAAACTATGTACACAAAGGGCCAGCCAGGGACTTACAAAAGAAAAAAAAGTTACAATCTAGTTATGATCGGGGCTAGTCCCCTCAATACCGGCTTCCTCCCGAACGGCTTTTTCGAGGGCATCTTCTTCAGCAACCTCACCTCCATATTCTCCATTACCGAACCCCCCATCATCATCATCATCGGAAGAGACGAGATGCCTGGCTTCGGTCTCGAGCTCTTTCACCTGAGAAATATCTTTGGAGAGCTCAAAACCTCGAGCATGAATTTCCTCGAGGGTTTCCCTCCGGGATTGGAACTTCACTGAATCACTACACCACTGCTCCCGATTAGAAGTCTCCCTCAGCTGGGTTTGAACAGCTACGACATCAGCCCGGTACATGGCTATGGATTTGTCCACCTTGGCCTTAGTCTTTTCGATCTCAGCCTTGGCCTCGCTGAACCCGGCTTTGAGCTCTTCGACCCTTTTGGCTAGAAACTTTTTTCTCTAAGGTCTTGGAGTTGGGCCTCCGCCAAAGATAACTTGGCCAAAGCTGCTTCCTTTTCTACAGCAAGGCGGTCCATCCTAGCTCTCCACCGATCGCAGTTGGTCTTAACCTGATCGACCTCTGCCCAAAAAAGACCGATCTTATCCACCTTCTGCTGCAGCTGAAACGTCGAAGTGTTAGCTTCCTCAATGGAGTCGATTCCATACTGAATCAAAAGGGCGATCACCTGTTTGTCCAACTCGGCCTTGTCTTTATGAGCCTTGGCCAGGTCCGCTTGATGGTCCTTTATAACCTCGTCCTTTTGTCCACAAAGGATCTTTATAGAATTCCTCTCTTCCGAGACCCTTCGGAGATAGGCTTTGCACTAACTAAGGCCAGCTCAGAATTCGGCAGAATCCTATACGAGGAAGAACAATTCGGGTTAGAAAGAATAACCTTAAAAAAAAGATTAAGAGGAATGACCAAAAAACAACAAGCACTTACCTTGGAAAAACGAAGTTGAGCTTCCGATATGAGGATCGAAGAATCAGTGATATCGGAGGCATCATCGACCGCCACGAAGCAATCCCGAAAAGGATTGCCAGCGCTAGAGCCTCCGCCAATCTTGGGGGTGTCGCCCCCCCCCCCCCCCCCNCTTGAAATTACTTCAAGGGGAAGGTGTTAGGCAGCACATATAAAAGCACATAGGTAAACAAATAAAGGTTTTTTGAGAAAATTCGCAGTCTAAGCACACATATGTGCTAAAGTTTAAAAGATTCAGAGTCTAGGCACACATATAAGGTTTTGAAAGAGTTATGATCTAAACACACATATGTAAGGGATAGGGGGTCCTAGGTTTTTTATCCTATAGTATCACATCAGTACAATGTCCGGTAATCACTCCTCAAAAGAGGGGCTACATGTGGCATTAGCGCACCGACTATCATATCCATGTCTACCCTTCCCCACCCCTTAGCGGTTATTAAGCGAGTTTATTCAACGACCTCTATGCGTGTTGTTACCCGTCCCTTCTTAATGGTCCTGGAGGAGATTAGGACCTCTACCTATAGGTAGTTCTAGACAGGCCCCTAAGGTTAAAAGGAGAAAATACTAAGGCGACATGCAAGAACAAATAGGACTTTAGCAGATAAAACAGGAAAGAAGCAATTAAAAGGCTCAGGTTTACCTCCACAAATATTGCATGTAAACAACACGTCTCAAACAAAAACAAGGGCAGTATTATTAAGTCGGATCCTAAACATGATGTCTAGGTGAGTATCAGAATACAAGAGATATGCCGATTTGGTTTTGTAAAAAAACTCAGAAGCAGGGGCCCTAGTCAGTTGCCTAGTGATTTTAAGGTTGTTAAGCATTAAGCAGTAAACACAAGAGAAACAGTTTCCAGTTTTATAAAGGTTGGTTACCTAAGGCTCGCCTAGGCGTGGGGGAATGCACAATAGTTACCAGAATTATTAAAACAATTTAGAAGTTGTTTTACCTAAAGCATTCTGTTCTAAGTGTTGCAAAGACACATGGGTTATTACCATTTTTACTAACACAGGATAATCATATGTGAGACTGTCTTATGTCCCTTTTTCATGCATCAGTAGTTTAGCTAGGTGTGACCTAGTGAGATCCTACAACAGGGTATCTAGTATGAACGCAGAATGATTTATATGCAAAATTCCTAAAAAAAACATGATTTCTAGATGCACAGAAAGTTACAGCATGATTTAGAATATGCAGTAACAACAGTTTTCATGTTAATGTTGTTATTTAGCCTAGAAGCAGGATTTCTAAGTGATGAAAATAATGTCAAATGAGATGCTGAAACAGTAAATCTAAGAACATGATATCTAATGCATGACATGCTTAGAATGTATTGGTCCTAAACATGGATTCTAATGCGCACATAAAAATGTAAGCCTAAGACATGGTTTCTACCCCATTGATATCGACAACAGACATGGCTACCCTCCCCTTTTCACTATCAATCCCCAATATTCGTTTACAACAATTATTACAAACCAATGTGAATGAATTACATAAGTAAATAAAGAAAAATAAGAAGTTATACAATAGGGAGCCTGAAAACAGGCCCAGATTTCCAGAACCTTAAATTCCCGAATGTTTCATTGCCTTTATCATATCCGGGTGCGTCAGAGTTCCCTAAGGACCTCAAGGGATCCTGGGCAGTGCTCACACCCAGATTTCACAACCATAATTGAGTAATTGCAGTGTGGAAGAGCCAACTCTAATGCATCAGAGTTCAGAGGGATCTCATAGGGATCCCTAAGCAGTCACACATTAGAGGGGCAGAACTTAAGGACCTAAGAGTAGAGTGAGAGTGCTTGATATAGTTTTGAAAAGGTTTTAGTAAGAAAACAGTGTTAAAAGAGACTTGCTTGAAACAATTTTGTGAAATAAAAGAGGGAGTCATTTAGTAAAATAACTTTTGAAAAGAGAGAAAGTTATATAATTAAACAACAGCAGATCAAACATAGAGCCAAAACCAAACCCAGCAATACTTAAAGAACACAGAACCAAAACAGGAAGAACAAACTTACACACAGGGGTGATCGGGATTGGGGATACATAGAGCACATGTAGGGAACACATAGTTACAGGAGCATGAAAATTCTTATAGGGGTTTAGGGAATCAACATATCATGAATCTCAGAACCAACACAGGATCAGACAACTTAGGATAGCTAACTGATTTGCACAAAAAGGTTCATGATAGAAATTAGGGAAACATAAGTAAGGCAGAGTCGCATTGGGGTATACTACAAAGGGGGTTCATAAGCAGGCTGATCCTAAGGGGTTGGACATATTCAGAAGCATGCTGATAAAGCAGTAAAGTAGACATATTAGTTGCAGGTTGAACAACAAAACCACAGATAGAAACATATTAGAAACATGATAAATTGAAGCAGTAAAAGAAGCATATTGGTTTGGGACTTGAATTGAAATCAGAACATACCAGTAAAGAAGACAGTAAACACAAAAGTGAAGGGACATGATAGCATAATAATTAGCATTGGCTTGCAGCCGGCTAACTCAGAATAATGGTAAGTAACATAGAAAGAGAGCAGAAAGTTTTGAGTGAGATAGAGAGAGAGAGCGCTTTTTGAACCAATGTGCTCGTCTGTTCTGAGTGAATTGTGTGTGTCTGAGAGTTAAGAATAGGAGTGCATATATAGTAGTTTAGGAGTAAGACAAATAAGGTAAGAGAAATAGAAATCAATCTATCGGCAATCATAGGATTTAATCACGTGAAGGAGTTCAGAATAGACTCCTTCAATTAAGGGCAATTAGCCAAACGATAATTCAGGGGTTAATTAAGGCAAGAAGTTCAAACCAAATAAGGGAGTTCAGAACAGAATAATCAGAGGTCTAATTAAGGAAAGAATCACTTAAAGGGATCAGTAAGGATCCACAAATATAAGGGCAACCAAATAAGGCAGGGATGACTAATTAAAATAGTAAACAAGGAAACAAGCAAGACTTAGGCGTACAAATCTATAACAGAGCAAATCAATCAGCCAAAGCTTCAAAGTAATATTGATTTCTGGAAGAGAATATCAACTCCCCTAAAATAGAAAATAGGTTAAGTAAAACTTCACAAAATATAGAAATTAGCTGGAAAACAGATGCGAACCCTAATAGAGATTAATTAGGGGAAAAATCACAGAGTAATGGATTCGACAAAAGAAAAGTATCCAAGTCCAAGAAATAGAGTCAAGTAACACAGAAAGTACCTAGAATCGAAGAAAAGTTAGAAAAAACCAGAGTGTCGCACAAAATCAACTAGGTTTAAGTGCACAAATCAGTCATAAAGATGAGGGAGAATCGATTTAAGCACTTAGAAGTCAGAAAGACATTTGAAAACGAGCTCGTAATGAATCCTAGTTTTAGGGAAAATCAGAATAATCACTTAAAACCAGAAGTTTTTCCAAAGAAATCATGTAATAATGCTTGACTCATCTCAGATCTATACAGGTCTGGAGAGGATCGAAAATGATATACTAGGTTTTTTTTAGAAAACATGCCAGAGATGAGAATATAGGTTTAGAAACCATAGAGTTGTAATGAAACAAGGCGAGATTCTTACTTACAAACGAAAAGCGGCTTGAGATAGGCCATCGAACATAGACTCAAACCAGAACCGATCGGAATCCTTTGAAACCCTTTCAGGGATTCATAAAATCGAAGATCCACGGAGCGTAGAAGGCCAGGACTGGCCGGAGAATGCATAGAAACATCACAAGGTGGAGTTTATGTCGGTGACGGCGCTTGAGAGCTAGGGTTTGGTTTAGAGGATTTGAGAGAGAAGGGGAAGGGGTGACGGCAGGTGAGGTAAAGAAAATGAAAAAGGTTTGGGGGGGGGGGGTTGTTTAGTTTAATTAAGGTAAGGGAGATCTGGACTGTTGATCTGAGTGATTAACGGTCAGGATTGAAATGGGGTATTGGGTTAGGCATATCAGATTGGGCTCAAGGTTTTTGGGCTGGTATTATTAAGGGGTTTGGGCTAATATAATTGGGTTTGGGGGCTTGTTTAGTTAGGCTAGAATTAAAATGAGAGTGGCTATTTTTTAAATACCCAACTTAAATAAATAAAAAATTGCAAAATAGCTACTAATTATAAAAATGAATTTCATGCACAGACAATAGTTTAAAAAGTTTATTTAGTATTTAGAAATACAAATGATTAATCTCTGGTGGGAAAATGGTACAAAATTATATGATTGAGCTATAATTGCAAAGTTACTGCAATTATAGCCAAAAGGTGCTTGTTTGGTTAATTATGAAATAATTAAGTTTTAATATGACCAGGGATAGTAGATTAAATCAAGAAATGCTTTTGAAATCATTTGTGATATAATTTTATAATTATTTATTAGAAATAAAATGCTAGATAAATTAGACGAAATATAGGAAAATTATGAAAAAATACCAATCATTGTTAATGCATGATTTTGAAGGTACATATACAATTTTAAAAAAATATTTTGGAAAAAGTTGGGTATCAACAGGGGGTCTTCATCCTTTGGGCACCCCTTTATCGCCTCTTCGGAGTAGACCGACATTGAAGGCACTTGACCTATTGTCATGTCCCCGAGCGAATCGCTCGGATTGCTCTGTCCGGTCCTCCTGGTTTCAGAAACGGCCCCACCTGGTGTAGAAATTGATGATCGAGACATCGCCTCGACCTCAGGAGACTTGGGGTTCGCCCCCGAACTTTTCTTCGAAGCCTCCTCAATGTGAGGCTCGGTTGTAGCGGGCGGCAGCTCAGGATGCGAAGCAACCTCGATAGCCTTTCTGGGGCGATCTATCAATGCCAGGATCCTTCATCTTCCTCCTCCTCGTTTTGGTCCCTCAACATTTTGACCGCACCCGCCGAGAGGCTCATTGTTTTTCTCCTCACCCTTCGAGGTTTGGGTTTGGAGACCTCAGATTGCGGGGGATTTTTATTTTCTTGTCCTTTTCCGGCCTCGAAACCGGAGACATAGCTTCGCCACCTTCGCTCGAAGGACTCATAATGGCATCTTTGGTCAGGCCTGCATAAATAGAAGATCAATAATGGAGAAAAAAAGTAATTGTTTCGGAATACGTATGAAGGGACCTTACCATGGTTTTTGGCCTCCCACTTGCCTTTAGCCAAATCCTCCACACTCGTTCAACACGAGTCGAGGTAGAGGCAAGATTTTGGATCCAGTCTTCAAAATCAGTCACCGCCTCGGGCATCCAAGGGTCGGGTGCATGGTCGAAGAAAAATGTTAGACAAGATCGAAAGAGACACATAACCAAAAGAACAAAAAGTCACTTACGTATGGCATTCCACTCCTGGGGAGATGAAATCTTTTCTTCTGGTATTATATCACAAGTCCTCACCTTATGAATCGACTCATCCATCCCCGATCTTTATCCTCGTCGATAATCAAGAATAGGGCTTTGTTTGCTCAGCAGTTAAGTCTGATTAGCCCTCGATAGAGTCGAGGCCTGTATAACCAAATAAGGTGGTCCAATGTGAACTCGAACCCCCCGGCCTCATTGGAGTAGAAGCGCAACATGATCACTATGCACCAAAGTGAGGGGTGGAGCTGACCGAGGGTTACCTCGTACCTCTTGCAGAAGTCGAAGATCACGGGGTCGACGGGACCCAATATGAAGGGATAAGTGTAAACACTCAAGAACCCCTTCACATGTGTGGTGATGCTCTCTTCAGGCGTAGGAATTTGCGCCACCACCTCTGGACCCCATCTGCAATCCTTCTTCATGGCCTCGACATAGACCTCGGTAATCGAACACATGTACATCGACGCATGTTCGCATCAGCCCGACACCGATGAGGGGTTATCAACCTTAAAATCAGTTCTAAGGACACAGGGGCTAGGTACGTATTCATGGGCGACCGGTTCTACCTGCGTTTTATCGTTGGTCAGCCGGGAGGAAGAAGATGGAGCTTTATCCTTTTGCGGTACTGTTTTAGAGGTCTTCGCCATTTACGTATGAGTGGGGAGTAAAAAGAAGGTTTAGAACTGGTGGCTCCGGTGGAACAACGGTGGTTTAGTAGGATGAGAGGAAAGCGAGAAGGATTGTGAACTCAAGGGTTTATGATCAAAGCAAAATAAAGTTTAAATCTACTAAGGAAATGATATTTATAGGTTTAAAACGGCGGTTCGGTGCCACTAGTGGCCGACCGACGACTGACATGCATTGATGGTTTTTGGGAACCGAACCGATGGGACGTTTAAGTCACATCTATCGCTTACGTCATGAGAATGATGTCATGGTCGAGGTATCGAAGGATCAGGGATCAAATCGTTTCTTATCATTTCATTCTAAGAAACGCGGGAACTATTTGTGTACGGTAAAAATCGAGGATACCTGATTCTACGGGTTCGAGGGTACACCTCGAGCGTGAGCCAGTATCGAAGCAAGTTCGGGCCCAGAGAATAGAAAGACTAAAGGATCGAGATCAGGCTAAATCGACTCCACAATAACAGAATCACGAGATATCAGCGATCGACCACCAATCTCGGCGAGAATCTCAAAACCATTAGAACCATTAACGATTAATGATATCAATTATGTATTTTACTTCCGAAATTAGAGTCATACCTTATTTAAGATTCATCTACTATATAAAGAGGAACCCTGTTCATTTGTAACACATCATATTATCACAATTATCATCATACACGAGAAATACAAATACTCTGCTCTTTTGCTTACTCTTAATATTTGTTGTTTTTACTGTTCTTGGCACTTGATCCCGATCCTAATCCAGATCGGGATCGATAACTTGCAAGTACACGGGTTTGGTCCATTTTAATCGTTTAATTCCTTTATTTATTTAGCTATTCATCAATTGACATTGAATTAGATCACATATCCTTATAATTACGTTACAAGTTTAATTATTACTCGTATTTCGAGGTAAACACACAACTTCCCAATCACCATGGTAAAGGTATTTGTTTCTTTCTGCTGAAATCTCTGTGTATTCTCAGTTTGTGTGTGTTTTTTATTTATAGTTGACACTATCTAAGTCAGCTTTTACACACCTCGACTATTTCTAAGTCAGCTTTTACACACCTCGACTATTTTGCCGAATACTCTACAGCTTGTTTGGATGGTTGTTATGTATCGTTTCAAAATGTATTATATAGTATTGTATTGTAATGTAAAATTTATTTTTGATGTATACAATGTTTGCAAAAATTGTATTGTTTGTCATCGTTTCATGATGTCATGCATCAACAATACGAAGAATAAACTTGCAAAATTATAACGAAAAAGTAAGGTAAAGGATAAAATATGATTATTTAATAATAAAAAAGAGCAAGATGAGAGAAAAAAATGAGGTGACGACGCGACCACACCAAATCGGTCGTTCAATAAAGTGACATTTTTTATCGTTACGTAACGGCATATTTAACAATACGATACAATAAATTTTAAGTAACAACCAAAATAAACATTTTATTTAAAAAGTAACAATATGATATAATACAATAGATAACAACCACTTAAATTAAACAAGCTGTAAGTCAACTTTTATACACCTCGACTATTTCACCGAATACTTTAGGGTGCAATTTTACTTGTGTTTTATCGTCTATACGGGGCTAACCACAATTTATAATTGCAGGAAAGAGATTTGCGAAGCCGTCAAAGAATACAAAGGCGCAGATGGGAATTTGCTTCCAAGAGAAAATAATTATGGACATTCTCAGTTGGTTACCTCTTTTTCGATTCAAATGTGTTTCAAAGTGTTGGAAGACATTACTCTTCGAGCCTTATTTTAAGATGAAGCATTTCAATCAATCCAAGAATAATCAAAATTCCCGAAAATTTCTTTTTAGCCAATGGTGCCCTAATGACCAATTTAATTCCTTGTATTGTTCATCGTTATCGTCGGTTGAAGATGTACAAGAACTTGATTGGCATTCTAATGGTAAATCCTGAAGTTGTAGAATATATTGTTGTTACAATGGTTTGGCTGTTATAGGGTTTCGTAATTATACTGATAAAAACCTCTTACTTTCGCTATGGAACACCTCCACAAGAGAATCAGTTGCACTTCCTAATCCAGAATTTCCACTTGAGGATATTTGTACTTGGGGATTGTGATATGATTCAATTATTGATGACTATAAGATTATAAAGATTGATCGTAGGGCACACAACAAAACTCTCGCGCTGAAATGTGGTTGTTGGAGAAGAATCGATGAACATCCTACTAGCTAGCGTTTGCCCTGTGTTATCTAGCATGGACTCTTTGCCAGTCTTTGGCATTTGTACATGGAGCATTTCATTGGCTTGGCTTGGATCGTCACTAAATTATTTCTGCGGTTTCGTTTAGTATTTCAAACAAGGTGTACAGAGAGATACAATTGCCAGAGCAATTGTGCTTGATTCTCAACGTGACGTGCATGAAAAGTGGAGTTTCAATATTAGGACGGAGGAACGCTTTGTTGTTATTCGATCTACTTATGAGTGTCATCCGCGAGAGTATAGTTTTACGTTATGAAAAATGATGGTGTCAAGGAATCATGGTATCAATTACTTACTATACAATGTGACGGTCTTTGTTCAGCCATACTGAAATATAGATTTTCAGACGATGAAGTGCTACTCTACTGCAGACTTCTCACATTTTTTCCTCCTGTATTTAGGACATCCAAAGGACCACTTGGATTATGGCCTCAATAATCTGGTACCATTCAGAATGGATTCGTTTATACAGAAAGCTTGATCTCTCCAAAATTACTTATTTAATCATATTACAGCCTCTTACTATTTGTTTTAATTTCATATCATAAATTCAACTCTCTGGTGGAGTGTAGTTAGATTCATTAGCTTTCTTTTGCTTGTGATATTACAAAATTCATATTCAAACCTTCCGTTAAGAGAAACTATTGTACCTCATCAACAAGAAGAATGAAGGAAAATGGCGACTTATTATCTAAGGCAATTTTTGAACATGCTTTACCACTATACTAGAATCTTTCTTTTGTCAAGGCGATCCAACAATTCGTATATACAAAAATAAAAGAATTATGAATATAAACTTGAACTCATAAGAATTAAACAGATTAGGAAAATTTATTACCTTATACATCAACACCCAATATATAGTTATTAGTTCACATTAGTTGAACAACACATACCATTATTCTTCAAGTTCGCTCGGTATCTGAGCGTAATTCATTTACACAGTATATAATAATTAGTTCACATAAGTTGAATAACACACATCATCTTTCTTCAAATTTGTCCCATATCGAAATGTAGTTTATTTACATATTCTTCTTGATAATATCAACCAAAATTTATTTCTAAATTTACATGTTAAACCAAATATATAGATTTAAAAGTATTACTTGGACCAAAAATAAGGATTGAGAAGATTAAAAATGCATTAACGCCACGATATACAGCAATTAGTTGCATGAGTTGAACGACACATACACCATCATTCTTCAATTTGTCTAGTATTTAAGTGCACCTTTTTTTGTAATATCAAACACAAGTTTATTTACAAATTTACATACTAATACCATATAAAGTTTATTTACAGTTTTTTTTATAAGTAGTTTATTTACGGTCTCTAAATTCAATTAATGAGATATAACTTTTAAAAAATAATATATTATTTTTGTACGCAATACAATTATAGTGATTAGCATGATTTAAATTATAAGTGGGGCAAATAATTTTTGCACCATACCTTAAAATTAATACTCCTAAAATATTTATGATGAAGCCAATTGCCATGTCTGTTCTTAAATTATGGAACATATATTATACAACCAATCAAAATAGGTAATCAAAGTTATTTTTATCTTACAAAATATGATCAACTTGAGCTGATGCAGCAATTAGTAATTACAAGTATAATATATTGGACAAAAATAACCTGAATTAATAAGTACTTTAACTAATATGAGTTAGAACAACGTTTATCAATTTTGTTTACAAAATCCAATAACCCCAACAATCTCTACAAATTTTATAAATACATCAACCTTTAAACTGATAATCATACACGTGACATGAAAAATAAAAATCCTAATGTATCTTCACCTTCTCCTATGTTTTCCTACGGACAATAATTATTTATGTGTTTTGTTCTTCCAAATTCTTTTTACTCTAATATTTCTTGCTACAACAACTTTTGAAGGATGATTTGTAGGAGCCGAAGAGTTGGAAGAATGAGCCAAAGGTGGTTTCTCCTCCTTGGCTTTAGCGACCGATCTCTGTGGATGTCAAGGAAGCTTTGATGATCTCTTTGAACTCGCTGCAAAAAGAAGGAAAAAAATGAAGCAGTTAGTCACAACTCACATATATACATACAGTTCAAGTCGGACATGTATATTATATTTGTGAAACAAGGAAGTTACCAACGTATATTATAACTCTATTCTTTTTTAGTTTTGAATACGGCTATATTCTAAACTAAAAGGAACCTATGCGTGCTCACATCCCACAATCTGCACGATCTCAATAACTACAGGAAAACGGAAATTTAATAATAATATGAGTATTTGAGTGATAATTGACGGGATTCATATAACTGCTCTAACCTTCTCTTCAAGTCTAACTATTTTCTTCTCCGATCAACACTCTGCTACGCCGAGATTCTACCTACCTCTCAGCCACAAAGAGATTCATAAATTCATTCTATTTTTTGTTTATATTGACAGTATCAACAACAATATATACTAGCATGTTTTTGTCTTGGCATTGTGAAAGGGTGTCTTATCATAATTTGAAACTTAAAAGACTCTTATAACTTAAGTATGTGTTTGAACCCAACAATCGTTTAACCAAAATCTAAAATCCCTTGAATCCAAGGGCGAGAAAAAATCAATAAGGGAGAGAGTTTACCGTCCATGAGAAAGATTTAAAGGTATAAAATTTCTTGCTTACAATCATGTTTCTTGCTTACAAGTAAGGTCTAACTCCACTTGTAAAATCTTAGGGAAACTACCAGCTATGTCCATTTATAAGTAGTTCATTACAAAAATTGGCCAATTCTTAAAATATTACTAATATTAGCCAAATATTACTAATGCTAGCCAATTAGCAATTTGTAGCAGAAAAGGTCAATTTTTTACTTTTTTTGAGTGGGTGTTATTAGAATAGATTTGGTACATCTTAAGGAGCTTGAATCTCAGTTTTGGGATGATTTTGTGAAGTTTTGAGGTGGTTTGAATTGAATGTTCGAAGTAAAAACTGAACAGAAAAAAAAATGATACGTGTATCATTTGTGTATCGCATATGTATCATATTTGTATCAATTATGTATCACATGTATACCTGTGTGTGAGATACTCGCATGATACATGTGTTGCAGAAGAATTTTTTGAACTCAATTTAATTATGAATTTTGATACAAAACCAGTTCAAATCACCTCCAATAATCCTCAAATTTTGTATATTGACTTATCTATATGTTTTCAATGAATTTCAATTATGCCCATTGAAAAAGTTCCTTTTTCGCTTAGATTTTTGAAATATTGTATATATTTTTTTTCGTATTTCATCACCTTATTTACTACCTCGTCCATGAAATTTCTTTTCGGTCTTGCATCTAATGTTGCTAATCGCGCTTAAAAATATGGAAAGAGATTTTTGCATGTGATTCTTTGAGAGAAAGAACCTTATTTATTTGGTTTTTCAAATTTTATATGTGTTTGGCTAGTTTTGATAAGTCTATGATTAATGACTAGAGGTTAGTAAGTTGAGATTTATTTGAGACATTTGTGTTAGTTTACCAAAATTTTACTGGGTCGTTGTTGTTGGACTGTTGCAACAGCCAAATAGGGAAATTTTAACCGGGGTGATGCCAAATTTCTTTATGGCATCCCGTTGTGAAGAAATTTCCACATAATATGCACAACAAGTGTTTAATTGATGTAAGTCTCTATTGATCTATCACTTCAACTGAACCTATGTTTTGTACTGATCGACATACACACAATTTTAGGCTTGTCTTACGCTGGACCTTGCAAAAGTGAAAGATTGCTCTGATGCTCGTGTTTAAGCAATTTGCAAATAAAGAGACTGCCTTAAAAGTTGTACAGGTAAAGAGAAAAAATCGCTCTGCTCTTTCAATAAAAATTTACTCTGACATTATTCTTTGTCTACAATAAATTAGAATCAAAATTGCACAATCAAAATAAAATATAGCAAGTACATTTTCGGCTTTTTCTTTTGACAAATGAAAAGAAGATGGCTAGTCTTCAATTTACTTCCAAGCTTTTCTCCCTCGAAACTGTTTGCCAGCGCGTTGTTGTTTCCTCTTTTTGTCTATCTTAGATCTTGCTACCTTGGCTTTCTTTGCCGCGGATGGCATGCGTTTTTTGCTCTCTTTTTGCCGATTGCTTGAGCCACCAGTCTGCACAATTGAAACGAAAATGTAATCACATCATCCAAGTCACAAGTACATTTCACTAGAATGGTATCCTTTTTAATCACAAATGATCCACACGCTTTTTGTGCAAAATGAGGGCCTTAGTTCAAGCAAGTGCTAAGGTCATGTGAGATGTGAACGCAAGAGAAGGAAATTTGAAAGAGAGGGAGAACAGGGTAGGAAGGGAGAGAGATGATTTCTGCGTAACTGATACGGAAAACAGGAAACTCATAAACAAAGTAAACACCCACCTAATGGGAAAACTAGAAACGAATTTGAAATTTTTGGAAGAAGTGTGGCTTTCAAAATCTTGTTTATTTCAAAATTTTCCAACAAAATAGCTCATCGAAAGAAAGTAAAGATGTTAAATTGCAAAGATCCTATAACATTCATAATGCATCCAGGAAGTATATGCAGAGTGCACTTGGCGATACGGGCATACAGCGAGTACATCATCAAATCCTTTCATGCACTTGGGGGGAAAAAAGCAGTTTACTATGTATTAAGTGTAGAGTTCCTTTCATGCAGAGTTTACTATGCTGAGTTCACCATTCTTAGACAAAAAAATAGTTGAGTAGCTCAGAAACTTGGCAAACAATAACAAAAAGCTGGGCAAAAACAAAACATTACATCACGGAACTAGGAATTATCGAATAAGAGAAATTTAGAAATATGAAATGCTAAGCTCAAGGAAATGAAATCATTTACAAACAACAAAAGTACCTTTTTCTTTTTCAGAGCTGTTTTAGCCTGGTATCTCCCTCTATCCTCTCTGCCAGCCCTAATAATCGCCAGTCTCTCTTCCTTGCTAAGCTTCTTTCGTATGTTAGCCTAAAGTAGTAGAAATAATAGCATAAGATGCAAAACTGTTAGGACAGAAGATTGCAATTAAGAAGAAACAAAACAGCTAACTCCTGAAGTAAATCAAACAAAAGGGGACAAAAGTTCGTGTCCAGCAAGCAGAATTTGGAAGTGACTGCAGCACAATCTAAAATCCTCTTTTATCAGCTTAACATTTAGGGAAGCATTTTCTTTTTCTTTCTCCTCTATTTTTTTCGTGGGGGAAGCATTTTCTTGAACCAATTCGTAATTCCAAATGCAATATTCACTGCAGAAGAATAAATGATGTGAAAGCATAAGGCACCTAACCTCAAGTTTAGCAGCATCAACTCTTTTAGTACTAAGTTGGTCTGAGCTGGGAATCTTAAATCCATGTTGCGCTAAAGTAGTCCTCGCATCCTTTTTAGCCTAATGAGGAAAAACAGAGAAATGTTACAGCAATAACAACACCTGCTTCTGTAGGAAGAAGTTCAGGGCATAAGAACTTGTATGGTCACAGAACACAAAAGAATTCATTGCAAGTGCGCTTCAGTTTCTTCAGAATCAGCATACCTTGAGTTCTTTGATTCTTTGGAAGTCCTCATTAGATAGAATACCGTCCTCTGTATTCAAGGAGTTATGTTCCATTTTCGCCCCTGCTAATTTCTTTAAAGCCCGAAGGCTATTACTGGCGGCATTTACATCAATATCAGATATTTTCCTTTTTATTCCTTTAGATTCCTTTTCATCCACATCATCCTCTTCAGAAGCCCAGCTATTATTATCCTGCATTTTACTGTCATCAATATCCTCTTCTTCACCATCACTCTCATCATCTTCAGTGGCATCAGCACTATCAATGGCATCATCATTTTCTGAAAATTCTTCAGCAGCTTGCGCTTTGTTATCTTCATCAGTATCACATGCATCATCAATTTCACAATCATCACCACTAGAGTCACCAGATTCACCATCGGAAGCATCATCTCCATCTTTTTCACAACTGGCATCCTCCTCGTCAGGGTCAACATCTTCATCACTTTGATCATCATGGTGAGACAAGCCAACAGACCCTTCCTCTATATCATCATCACTGTCATTATCCTCCTGCTCCAGCAACTCAATGCCCGGGATGCTGCTGGCAACACTAACCTCACCAAATGCCTTAGGCCTTGCTTTTGGGTTAGTAGGGCGTCCTCTATCCTTCTTAACTAGAAGTGAAGGGCAAACCTGCAAGCAATTGTCACCGTCGAGCCAAATAAAACTTCACTAATTCTTAACATGTATATTTTAGGAGAGAGAGGGAAAGAAGGCAATTTGTTGTACCTCTCTGAACAAAGTAAGAAGTGATCGAGCCGCTGACGAAACTGCCTTCTCATTTGATTTTTTATACAACACGAGGTCTTGCAGCAAATCTTCTGTCATCAACTAAAACAAAAAAGATGAAATGAAAAAAGTTGTGAATATACCAACACGTAAGACCGTATAGTATAAATGCTAAATACTTGGGGAAACATTATACATACCAAAGGCATGCGTAGACATATTTCTCGAATTACATTGATTCCAACAGATATAGCCTGGAAATTTCAAATACAGACATAGCATTAATTTTGTTTATGTACAACATAAATGATCCCAATGAGATATGAGGTCATTTCTGATACCTCGGGTCTTGAACGGTCATGCACGAACTGATTGACTATTTGTTTAAATAATGGTTCAACTGCATCAGGAGGCACCTGGTCAAGAAAAGATATCATCTGAGCAGGAGAAGGCTAGCAAGTTTATCAAAAGAAACAAAAAAAATTGCAGAACAAAAAGCACCGTACCATATCATGACATGCCTGAACCGCTGCAGCAAGCAAATTTGTCACATCACGCTGATGGGGCTGCAATAATAAGAACATCCATCCACCAACCTTAAGAAAGAACACTGCCCAAAGATATACAGACTGTGATGCCAAAGGGAAATTTAAAATACCTGAACATATCTCTGAAGGTAAGGGTAAAAGTTCAACAAAATCAAGTGATGAAGCCCGACTGTTCGGGCAATTACTTTCAGCATCATCATCTTAACCTGGAGGGAGACGGGAAATGAACAAATATGTAGTTTCAAGGATGGCCCCCAAAGGAAAATACTACATTGGGAAGTCCAGTCCAGTTGCACAAAAGCAAAACTACAGGAAGTAAAGAAGGGCAATCTACCTCAAACCTCTCATTGCAAGTCTGAAGACGTGAGAACAACTTTTCAGCAAATCCCTGCATGAAAATATGTCCCATTGGTATCTTTTCCACAGATTCCAAATCACAAGGACTGCATCATAGAGTACTAAGAACTAAAAAAACCTGTGCATCCTTTAAGTGGTTTAATGGGGAAGAATAACCAGTGCTGTTATTGTCAGATTGCATGCGCTGCTGCTTCTTCATGCTGCGGACGACACGCTGCAACTTTGCTTGCTTTTTCCTTTTGCTGGCTGATGTACCCTTATTATTTGCCTAGACGTGCACGCAGAGTAAGTACAACAGATTTGATGAATATTTACCACAACAGAGGCCAAACTTTCACTACTCTCTTGAGATTTTGAACTAAGTTAAGTATTGAAAGCCAGAATTATCAGTTGTAAGCAGATCCGAATTTGGAAACTGATTATTCCACTCCAAAACAGAAGGATCAGTGAGTGCAAGAAACTCATATGCATGCTTTCCAATCTAAACCGGAATGCGCAAAATGTTGAGCCAGTATTTTATACTAGTGCTTAATATGATCAATAATCTCATAGAACTAAAAACTAAAGAGTGAAAAAATGCTGACATGAATTTAAATAACCATTTAATGAATGCTATACATTAGAATTATAAAACACAAATTGCAAGCACAAGTGCAGGAATGATTGCTCCACAGATGTGTATTATATCAGGAATGCCTATAAAGGATTTAATATGAGAACCAACCTTATAAATAGCCTCTTTATTTACCACAACCTGAGGCTGAGTGGCTGTCTGCTCATCTTCACTATCTGCCATATCACTATCTGAGTCGTCTTCAATTTTCTCATAATCAAGAATAAAGGATAAAGAAGCAACCATAATCCTGAGGAATGTAAACAAATACAAAGAGCTTTAGTTGTAAACTGATGAGTTCAGTGAGCAACTATTAGCAACAATGCCTACCTCGATGATGAATGAAAGCATGCCGAGCATACAGCATTTGCTGTTCTATCATCAAACCACACTTTTCTCCGATGAAGTTCACAAAGTGTGATGAGTGCTCTTTTTGCTTTCGCTTCATCCTCTTGCTATCAAATTTTAGTATCCACAAATAAAAAGAATGTCAATTTTCAACCAAAAAGTTAAGAAGGCATTACAATAGAAAAAGGCAGAACCAAACCTGTAGCAAGGCAAACAAAATATTCTGAAGTGCCCGATTCTTTGTATCATTCTTGTGCTTCTGATTCAAACGTCTAATACTATGGACAATATGTGAGAAAGCCAATTTTCTCAAAACCCTATCCCCCAGAGTCTGGAGTTCCATGAACAATGCAAGTGTCTCCCCAATGTCAACAATCTGAAAGAAAACGTATTGTCAAGGTTGATCTACATTACTTCCTTTTTAATTTGTCGGGTAATATTTCATCAATATTGATCTACATTAATTCTTTGACCAACTTGATTACAAAGGTATTCAATTGGTTTTTTCATGACTAACACATCCAAGTTGAGTGAGCCTTCAATTACTATGTGATACACAGATTATTGCAATTATTCTGACATGAACAAGAAAGGACAAAACACAACGAAATCTTGATTTCAGAATCATCCTAGGCAGGGCCATGCCAAGCTTATCCTTCATTTCTTCTCCTTCGAATTTTATGGATTTCTTTGGACGGACCATTGAAAAAACATCGCGGAGCAGTACTTGGTTTTGAAAAATCAAAATCTACTTCTGTGTCATGTACCAACAAAATATGCTATTTTCCTATTAGTTTATAGTTCCGCAAACAATTAAAAGAACCAAAAGGAAAGCAGGTGACCTATTTTCGACTGAATAAACCATTTTAGTATGGGTTGAAAATGGGTTTAACCTATATTAAACCATAGTTTAAATGGGTAGTCTGGATGTGTTTCTATCATGGCCAGCTTGGGTGAGTCAAACCATTTCGGGTTGAAATTGCCACCAATGGTTGGACACGGACCCACTGCCTATAAAGTTATAAACGCAGCAGCAGTTGTTGTTATTTGTGTATAAAAACATAATGCTTCAAGGGTGATGTTTTTTCCTCTTTGCAACCATTACTTCGATATTTACTTATCAAGTCAAATTAACATCTTAAACTATGTGCTCAATCAAACATCATCCCATATAATATCGAGGAACTACTGAACTAGTACAACAACAACTAAAGAGTTGTGGAGTCTATTTTTGCTACACTTGGAATATGAAGGACCATGTCAAACTCTAATTAGGAGTTTCTTTTGTGTTGGTATGGAAATGGACTCAATAAAAAATCCCCTTAAAATTTGGAATACCATCCCACAAGTTATTTGGTGGATAGTCTGGACAGAAAAGAATAGCAGAATTTTTTAAGACGATAAAAGAAACACTCATAGCCTTAAGTTTACAGCTTTTACTTTGCTAGCTCTTTGGTGCAATTAGGCTTTTACTCAGGACGTAGGTACCATGTTATACACAATCGACGAATTGCACAGTTTGTAATTACGTTATTGAAGCATTCGCTTAGTGCCGATCCTACTTTAATATATTTCCTTATTCAAGTAGTGATACATTTTGATTAATGAGTAGAACTAGTCTCAATCCCGAATAAGTTAGAGTCAGTTGTATCATATATGAATCATGACTGACTATATACTCCATAAAAACTCATCTCAGATTATACATGAATATAATTAACAATTAAAAAAAAATAGAAGTTCTTTATATTTTCTATTGACATATAAATCTCTGAAAGGCTAAACTACTCCTTGAAAAGCATGGAATGTAAAGCAAAAGTTCTAACATGACTAGAAAATCAAATTGAGGAGCACAGCTTTCGATTAATGAGTAGAATTAAAGCTTGAGTAATGTAAACACTAGAGGTTCTTTATATTTTCTACTGTAGTACAAATCTCTGTTAAGCAGCTCCTAGAAAAAGCATGGAACATAAAGCAAAAGTGCTAACATGACTAAATATATAAAATTGAGGAGCACTAGCATACCTTCCAATTAATGAGTAGAATTAGAGCAACAGAGCTTGATTAACATAAACACTAGAAGTTCATTACATTTTCAGATCAGGTATTAAATCTCTAACAGGCTAAAAGACTCCTAAAAAAGCATAGGATGCAAAGTAGAAGTGCTAACATGCCATAAAAATACCAGTGTTATCAAAGGTGAAAAGCGCAAATAAGCTCTAAGGTCCGTTGGGGCTTTAAGCGTAAAGCACAAATAAATGAAAAAAGGCGCAACAGGAGAAAAAGTAAAAATATGCATGTAGTCCAAGACTAATCATTATAAACATGAATAACAAATATATGGACAAAGAAATTGAAAAAAAAAACACGATAAAGTGAAATATCAATTGTTCAAGGTCGCCTTTTCAGGTGTACACTCATTGGCAAGGAAAAGCATACCTTAGAGCTTTGATGCGACGCTAAAGCGCACACAAAGCGAGGCAAAGCGCTCAACGTGTTTTGAGCCTCACTTCAGGGCTTAAGCGCGCCTTTGACAACACTTAAAAATACAATCGAACATCGATACCTTTCGATTAATGAGTATAATTAGAGCTCAAGTAATACAAAGACTAGAAGTTCTTTATATTTTCCACCAACGTAACAAATCTCCGAAAGGCTAAACAATTCCTAAAAAAACATAGGATGTAAAGTAAAGAAGTGCTAAAATGACAAAAAAAAATTGAGGATCGAATTCCTTTCGATTGATTAGTAGATTTAGAGCTTGAGTAATATAAACACTAGAAGTTATTTATATTTTCTACTGAGGTATAAATTTCTAAAGGGGTAAACAACTCCTAAAGAAGCATAGGAAAATAAAAGTGCTAACAAGAGTAAAAGTAAATGAGAATCGATACATTTCGATTAATGAGTAGACTTAGAGCTTGAGTAATATAAACACTAGAAGTTCTTTATATATTCTACTGAGGCGATGATTTTTTCTCTTTTCAACCAATACTTCAATATTTTCTAAACACGTCAAATTAACATCCTAAACTCTATGCTCAATCAAATGTCATCCCATATAAAACGAACTGGAGTGCATTATTAAATAAGAAAGCCAAATTGAGGAGCAATACCTTCCGATTAAGGAGTAAAATTAGAGCTTGAGTAACATGAACACGTAACCCAGAAGGCAAAGTCCTCGCCGAAGAACGAAGCAACTGAGCTAACTCTTTAGGGAAATTAACGAGCTGTTTAGGGTAAAAAGGCGTAACGTGTGATAAAAACATCGCACGTTCACCTAAGTCCTTTGAAACCGTAGGGTCAGTGGATACACCGCTAAGGGAAGTGAAATTAAGTGCGGCTTGTTGTTCGAATAGTTCCATTGAGGATTTGAATTGATTGTATACTAACTTTAGTTCTGATTCGTAACCTTCTGGATCGCATTTCATCTTTGATTGTAGATTTGGTAAGCTTAGTTTTTCGGATGCGAGGCCTGAGGCTGCGATTCCCTCCGCCGTTAGCTCCGACGGCCCGTGACGGCCGGAAATTGGAGACATGTTGAACGGAAAATATGTGTGTAAGCGTATGTGGGAAATAGAAACCCTAGTAAAACCCTATATATTTGGGACGAGGATGGTAAAGGGGCTTAACTTTATGATTTTATGGTGGTTAGCTTTGAGACAGTGTACTGTTTTAGCTCGAGGCGAGGGTAGTTTGGTCGTGAAAGTACAACAAGATAAAGCTGGAAAGATAAAAATAGGGAAAAGGTCCGAATATAGCCCTCTAATTTCATATATTGTCTATATTGTCTATATTTAACCTCTATTATACTACGCTTACCAAATCTACAATCAAAGATGAAATGCGATCCATATTTAGCCCTACCGTTATACTATGAGAAATTTTCACAAACCACTATTGTTTAGTGACTAATAGCTAGTTGTAGTTACCATTTACTATATTACCTTCTATAACTATGGTTTCAGTTTTTTTATAGTGTATTCGATGTATTTAAGCTACTGTATTCATGAATACAGCAACATAATTCAGTTTGAAATAGGGGATTTCAGCTAGACAATTATTGTATTCGACTGTATCCACGATATGTATTTGTGAATACAGTAACGTAAATAGTGCAAATCGTGGTCTATTCAGCTGTTTTTAAACGGAAAGTGAATCAATTAACGCAATAGACTTCTAATATAACTCAACAAACTCAATTATCACACACAAAATTGTATTTCCAGTTATAAAAAAGATTCTCAACCGAAAAACACCCCAAAAACAGAGCAATCTTTAGAGATTCAATCCATCCCTTTTTTTTAGTGGTATCTTTACTAAAATATTTTCTAGTGGATATCTTTACAAATAGATTTATATATTGAAATTATATAATTACATTGAATACAGTTAAATACATAAAAATACATTGAATACATGAAGTATAGCAGGTCATCTATAATGCAAAAACATATGAATAGATACTGCAGATACATATGAATACATATATACATCTGAATACATAAATTATATTAATTAAAAAAATATATGAATACATTCATGGAATATAGCGAGACGGTGAATACAATGAAATACATGGAATACAACGAGATACATTGAAATACAAAAAGACAATGAATACAATGAAATACATAGAATACAACAAGATACATTGAAATACAATTAAAAAAAAGGTATTGGACTCTTCAAGTTGCTCAACCCCAAACTCCGTCGTCTTTGTTGAAGAACAACCATAATGTCGTCTCGTTGAGAGGGCCGCGATTCTGACTCGAAACTCTCAAAATTTGGCACAAAAACGAAAGAAATTCCTTATGATTTAATGAAGATGCGCGACTTGGTAAAGATGACTTGCAATATAAAATCATGCGGAAAATCGTACTCGACCGACGTCAAAGCAACGGCCATTAAAAAGGGGTGGATCTTCGTGATTTCCTTTTAGATTTCCCTCAATTTACCTTTCAATAGCGGATTTCGAACATCCACCATATTTGACATTGATTCAGAGCCCCAGCCCACTCACAATGAAAATTTCGCGAGACAATGGAGATGAATTAGTGGAGAATCATAGTTGTATTCATGGAGAAAGACTAGCATTGAGAGAGAGAAGGTGGAGAAAAATCTAAAATAATGAAAGAGAAAAATAATACAAAGAGTATTTTATGGCTTAAGGGTAGGAGGTAACCATAAATAGGTATTTGGTTATAAAAATCAAAAGGTAGCTATTGAATATAATTTTTTAAAGGTGTATTTATTTAAAATAAATAAGGTGTCAACCTTTGCTATAGGAGGTAAAAATTCCTTATACTATCGGCCCAAATTTACCCCTACAATCACCAAACTTTTAAAAATACCCCTCGATATGTTAAGTATCCAAAATCTCCCAAATTCCTTTTATTTAAATTACTTGTTATTCTTCTTAGTCAATTATTTTTGAAATAATTGGCATTTACCTGCTTTCTGAATTAGAAAAAAAAATAAGAGAAAAAATATTTAATAATGTAACCCCAAAATCTCTCAAATTTCTTTTATTTAAATCACTTGGTATTCTTCTTCGTCCAATATTTTCGAAATAATTGACATTTACCTGCTTTCTGAATTAGAGAAAAAAAAATAAGAGAAAAAAAATTTTAATAATACAACCGAATAAACAAAGTATAGTAAATTAAAAAATCAAAATTAGGTAACTTTTCTAAATTCTAAAAGTAATTACAACATCCAAGTTTTAATGAAATGTTGCACCAAATGTATGAAGACTTTGCAAATATTAATGATTGAAGTTGAAGTTACTCGGAGACTTTACATTGTCTAATTCAACTTTTGCTTTAATTAAATATTTACACATTGTGCACTCTTAAGTTAGTCGATCAAACTCTATACTGACCAGTCAATGACAAAATATATTTGAATATACATGTACATATATGATGATCATCTGCATATAATACACAATAAATAGACCCATTAAATTCTACGGTGTGTATATGATTGAAAAATAAATAAAATTTTAAACCAATTTTATTTATTACAAAAGAGAAATGAGTGCATTGGTAATTAAAAAAATATATGAATAATTTGTATAGTCTAGTAACTTTAGCATACAAATAAATAGTAATTTTAAAAACAATGGACCAAGAAGAACATCAAGTGATTTAAATAAAAGGAATGTGGGAGATTTTGAATTACTTAACAAACAAGAGGTATTTTTAAAAGTTTACTGATTGTAGGGATAAATTTGGCGTTTGACCCGATAGTATAACGGAGGTTACATGTAAGAGCCAAATATACTCCTATACTTTCATATATTGCTTACATGTAACCTCCGTTCTGGAGACTTACTTCATCTCGTTACTTCTCTACCTACATGCAATAAGTCTTTGTCATCTTCTCTGCATCGAATACATTAAATTTCATTTTTGGTGGGAAGATAAGCCAGATCACATGAGGAATTTCAGTCTCGAAAATTGTAGTTGTGTCAGCACTAGGTTTAATCCTAAGCTCATATCTTTTTTCCAACTTCATCTATACTTATTTGTCATCTTCTCTGCAACGAACTTATAGACGTTTTCCGTGAATTGAATTGTATGTTTTCTATTTTTCTTTTATATATTTTTCGTTTTGTATATCTCTAATTCAGCGTTTAACATTGGATCATAATGTTGTTGTCACGACCCAAATTCTCAAACCACGGGATCGAGATGGCGCTTAACACAATACTTGCTAGGCAAGCCGATGTTAGAAGTTTACCAACCATTTCCTTTTAAAGTTACTTAAACATAATAGAACAATTTAAAAATGAATACTAATAAAGATCAATACTTAAGCCGAACCACGAACTAAATATATAACTATAAAATTACCCCAGTGTATGGTGTCACAATTCACGAACTACTAAAGAATACTACAAATATTTGGCTGAAAGGAAACATATGTATGTTTTGAATGAAGTAAAACAGTAAATAACTAATGAGGAGAAGACTCCAGGAATCTGCAGACGCCAGCAGATCTACCTCGTGTATCCGAACGAAAATGCTCAGCTACTAAGATCTCCTAACACTGGCCGGTACCTGGATCTGCACAAAAGAGTGCAGAGTGCAGTATCAGTACAACCGACCTCATGTACTGAGTAAGTATCGAGCCTAACCTCGACGAAGTAGTGACGAGGCTACAGCGGGGGATTAACAATATAACTTGTGAACAATATAAATAATAAAGCAAAAGAAAAAAAAAATAATAACAAACTCGATAACCAATAACTTGCAATAGTAAATAAAAACAACAACTCAGGCAGCTCTTTTCAGATATTAAGTATAATCAACTCCTCAAAAATTTCCAGGTTTCAATATAAATCACAATAAAAATCAGAGTATGAAAACCTTTTTAACAAAATCGGAGTTCTCCAAATCCTTATTTTCAAAAATCAGTAAAATACAATATTCACCCTTATCGCTCCTTGTTGCAGCGCGCAACCCGCTCCCACCTGTCCACCCTTATTGCTCTTCCATGTATATATCACCCTTATTTCTCCTGTTGCGGAGTGCAACCCGATCCCACCTGTTCACCCTTATCACTCCTTGTTGCGGCATGCAACCCGCTCCCACCAGACATATCATCTCAGTTTATTTATAAAAACTTTCACAATTCAGGCCAAACCTTTCACAACATTTTTATATCAACAATTGTAAACTGAAGCTGTAAAACTCATAAACTTCATTAATTATCATTTCATAACGAAGCCAACCGAAATTTATATACATATCGTAACAATGACATTCAACTCAATCCTTATGTAACATAACAAAACCAAGAGAACAGACAACACTTCCAAATTACTTGAAGCAATACTTAACAATGAATCAACGAATCCAAAGAAACATATAAACCTCAATGATCACGAAACAATTAAGCTCGAAGCAAATAATTGGAAACCGGGGAAAGGATCATGTTTAACAGAAAATTTGGTGGTGCATAGATATCTGTCACTTCACCTATACACACATTCGAATTCACATAGCATTTAAGTTGGGGATTCCTATTCCCTCAAGTCAAGGTTAAACCAAACATTTACCTCAATTTTGCAGGCCACTCACTGCTCAATTATCGTTTTTCCTTTCAAATTTGCCTCTAACCCGCTCGAATCTAAAAATAATTAGTTTAATATCATTAATTTATTCTAAAGGAACTAACTTTACTGAAAAATCATTATTTTCCTAAGTTTTCTAAAAAAAAGTTAAACCAGACCCCGGGCCTGCTTGGTCCAAACTCGGGGTTCAGACCAAATTCCGTTTACCCATTCACCCCCGAGCCCGAATATGCAATTAGTTTCGAAATCCGACCTTAATTCGAGGTCAAAATTTAATTTTTACAAAATTCTCTAATTCTACCCAAACCCCCAATTTCTGCCATGAAAATTCTTGATTTTGGATTGAAAAGTGATGAAAAACATTGGGTAATTGAAAGAAAAGAGTTAATGAACACTTACATATGATTTTGGAAGAAAAAGCCTTGAGAAAATCGCCCTAGGTCTTCTATCCTTGTGAAAAATAAGAAGAAAAAGGCTGGAGTTCTAATTAATATGAACTCACTGCCCGAACCTCGCACCTGCGCATCCGCACGTGCGGACAGGGGGCCGCTCCTGCGAAAATGGGACTGGGCCCTTGGGGCCGCATCTGCGGACGGGTTTTCGCTTCTGCCGTCCTGCTCCTGCGATGGGGAGTCCGCGCGGAACAAGGAACATTGGCTAGGGCCGCACCTGCAGGAAGGAACTCACACTTGCGGCCAAAGGCTCGCAGGTGCGGGCACACCAGAAGCCTACCCAAAATTCACCCGAACCCCCGGGGCTCTAAACCAAACATGCACGCAAGTCTAAAAATATCATATGGACCTGCTCGTGCGATCAAATCACGAAAATAATATTTAAAACTATGGATTTAAACTTAAAACTCATCATTCTCAAGAACACTTCAATTTCACTATTTCTCAACCAAACGTCCGAATCACGCCAAATCAACCCCGATTCTTACCAAATTTCACAAATAGGCTGTACACATCACAACAAACCTGTATCGAGCTTCGGAACCAAAATACGGGCTCGATACCAACAATTTCAAACATTAATTCATTTCTTTATTTCGTTAAAATTCCAGCAAAACTATTTATTTCAAAAATTGATTTCTAAGGCTAGTGACCTCAAAATTCAATTCCGCGCATACGCCTAAGTCCCATATTTTACTGAGGACCTCCCAGGATCGCCAGAACACAAATCCGGGTCCGTTTACTAAAAATGTTGAACAAAGTCAACTAAAACTAAATTTTAAATTCCAAAAATTACTATTTCTCATATTTTCCACATAAAAAGCTTTCCGGTTTCACGCCCATGCAAATCGAGGTAAATGAAATTAATTTTTTTAAGGCTAATGAGCCTGAAATTAAGTCTTAATTTATAAGAAGACCCTTTGGGCCATCACAATCTCCACCTCTAAAACAAACGTTCATCCTCGAACGGACAGAAAAAATTACCTGAACTGGCAAACAAGTGGGGGATACCTACTCTGCATGTCCGACTCGAACTCCCAAGTAGCTGCCTCAATAGGTTGACCCCTCCACTGCACTCGAACTGAAGGGTAACTCTTTGATCTCAATTGACGCACCTGCTGGTCTAGAATATCTACCGGCTCCTCCTCATAAGTCAAATCTTGGTCCAATTGGACAGAGCTGAAATCTAACACGTGGGACGGGTCACCATGATATTTCCGAGCATATATACATGAAATACCGGATGAACTGAGGATAATCCTGGAGGCAACGCCAGTCTATAAGCTACCTCCCCCACTCTGTCAAGAATCTCAAATGGCCCGATATACCTAGGGCTCAACTTGCCCTTCTTCCCAAATCTTATGACACCCTTCATGGGCGATACCCGAAGTAATACTCTCTCTCAAACCATGAATGCCACATCCCGAACCTTATGATCGGCGTAACTCTTTTGCCTAGACTGAGCTGCACGAAGTCTATCCTGTATAATCTTGACCTTATCCAAGGCCTCTTGAACTAAGTCTGTACCCAATAACTGAGCCTCTCCCGGCTCAAACCAACCAACTAGCGATCTACACCGCCTACCATATAACTCCTCACAAGGAGCCATCTGAATGCTCGACTGATAACTATTATTGTAGGCAAACTCCGCTAATGGCAAGAACTGATCCAAAGAACCTCCAAAGTCAATAACACAAGCGCGGAGCATATCCTCTAGAATCTAAATAGTACGCTTGGATTGTCCGTCCGTCTGAGGATGAAATGCTGTGCTCATCTCAACTCGGGTACCCAACTCTCGTTGAATTGCCCTCCAAAAGTACGAGGTAAACTGCGTACCTCGATCAGAAATGATACACACGGGCACACCGTGAAGGCGAAAAATCTCTCGAACATATATCTCTGCCAACTGCTCCGAAGTGTAAGTACTTGCCACTGGAATGAAGTGTGTCGATTTAGTCAACCTATCCACAATAACCCAAAAGGCGTCGAACTTCCTCTGAGTCCGTGAGAGTCCAACAACGAAGTCCATAGTGATACGCTCCCACTTTCACTCAGGAATCTCTATCTGCTGAAGTAAATCACCAGGCCTCTGATGCTCATATTTCACATGTTGGCAATTCAAACAACGAGCCACATAAGAAACAATATCCTTTTTCATCCTTCACCAGCAGTAGTGTTGTCGCAGGTCCTGGTACATCTTGGCAGCACCCGGGTGAATAGAATACTTAGAACTGTGAGCTTCTTCAAGAATCAACTCACGAAGGCCATCAACATTAGGAATACACATACAACCCTGCATCCTCAAAACACCATCATCTCCAACTGTAACCTTCTTGGCACCACCGTGCCGAACTGTGTTCCTAAGGACCATCAAGTGCGGGTCATCATCCAGTCGATCTTTGATACGCTCGAATAAGGAAGACCGAGCAACTGTACAAGCTAGAACATGGCTGGGCGAAATATCCAACCTCACAAACTGATTAGCCAATGTCTGAATGTCTAAAGCTAAGGGTCTCTCACTAACTGGAATACATGCAAGGCTGCCCATACTTACTACTTTCCTACTCAATGCATCGACCCCCACATTGGCCTTTCCCGGATGATACAATATAGTGACGTCATAATCTTTCAATAACTCTAACCATCTTCTCTGTCTCAAATTAAGATCATTTTGCTTGAACAAGTACTGGAGGCTACGATAATTTGTGTATACCTCACATGGCACGCTATAAAGATAGTGCCTCCATATTTTCAATGCATGAACAATGGCTGCCAACTCTAAGTCATGGACAAGATAATTCTTCTTGTGAATCTTTAACTGCCGACCCGCATATGCTATCACCCTGCCCCTCTTGAATCAATACCGCTCCCAACCCAACACGGGAAACATCACAATATACCGTGAAAGATCCTGAACCTAATGGTAACACCAATACCGGTGCTAAAGTCAAGGCTGTCTTGAGCTTCTGGAAGCTCGCCTCACACTCATCCGACCATTTAAATGGGGCACCCTTCTGAGTCAATCTCGTCATCGGGGCTGCTATAGACGAGAACCCCACCACAAAACGACGATAGTACCCCGCCAATCCCAAGAAGCTCCTGATTTCCGTGGCTGAAGTGGGTCTAGGCCAGTTCTTGACTGCCTCTATCTTCTTAGAATCTACCTGAATACCCTCTGATGACACGACGTGACCCAAGAAATCTACTGAATCTAACCAGAACTCACACTTTAAAACTTTTGCATACAACTAATTATCCGTCAAGGTCTGGAGTGCTATACGGAAGTGTTGTTCATGTTCCTCCCAACTGCGGGAGTATATAAGAATATCATCAATGAACACAATTACGAAGGAATCCAGATAAGGCTTGAAAACTCAATTCATCAAATCCATTAAGGCTGGTGGGGCATTAGTCAAGCCAAAAGACATCACCAAAAATTCATAGTGCCCATACCTTGTCCGAAAGGCTGTTTTAGGAACATTGGACGCCCTAATCTTCAACTGATGGTAGCCCGATCTCAGATCAATTTTTGAAAACACACTAGCACCCTGAAGATGATCAAATAAATCATCAATTCTCGGCAACAAATACTTATTTTTTATAGTAATTTTATTCAACTGCCGGTAATCTATACATATTCTCATCGATCCATCATTCTTCTTTACAAATAAAACCGGTACACCCCAGACACTAGGCCTGACAAAACCTTTATCAAGCAGGTCTTGCAACTGTTCTTTCAATTCTTTCAATTCTGGTGGGTCCATCCGGTCTGGAGGAATAGAAATGGGATGATTGCCCGGAGCAACATCAATACAAAAATCGACATCCATGTCAGGTGGCATCCCCGGCAGGTCTGCAGGAAACACTTCGGGGAACTCCCGAACAATAGACACTGACTCTATTGAAGAAATCTCGGCATCATAATCACGGATATGAGCCAAATAAGCCAAACATCCTTTCTTAAACATGCAACGAGCCTTGGCATAAGAAATCACTCTGCTGGGAGAATGACCAGGAGTCCCTTTCCATTCTAACCGAGGAAATCCCGGCAAGGCTAAAGTAACTGTCTTGGCGTGACAGTCCAAGATGGCATAATAAGGTAACAACCAATCCATGCGCAATATGACATCAAAATTGACCATGTCAAGAAGCGAAAGGTCTACACTAGTTTCAAGACCCTCAATAATGGCTACGCACGAACGATATACACAATCTACAACAATAGCATCCCCCACCGGCGTAGACACATAAATAAGGACACTCAAAGAATCGTGGGGCACAACTAAATACGAGGAAAAATAGGATAACACGTAAGAATAAGTAGACCCGGATCGAACAAAACTGAAGCATCTTTATTACAAATGGAAATGGTACCTGTGATAACTGCATTGGAAGACTCCGCCTCGGGTTTGGCTGGAAATGCATCTAATCGGGCTAGGCCCACCACCTTGAACTGTGTCACTGCGAGGACCTCTGACAGGTGGTCCTCCACCTCTAACGGGCTGGCCATCACCTCTAGCGGCTGACCTCCACCTCTAGCATGCTGACCTCCACCTCTAACATTCTGACCTCTACCTCTGACTATCTGACCCCTACCCCTAGCTGGCTGGGCAGGTGGTACTACAACTGGTGCCAGAACTATAACACGAGAATTCTGGTACTGAGGATGATTACCCAAAAATTTCGGACAAGATCTCTGAATATGTTTATACTCCATACTCACCACACTCATAACAACCATCCTGATACTGAGGCTGACCTTGACGAACCGGCTGACCACGATAATAACTCTGAAGAGGAAGTGCTCTGATAGGGGTTGACTGATCAGAATAAGGCAAGTAAGAGCCACGACCACCTGAGGCACCGTGAGACGTCTGAAGTGCTGAATTAAATGGAATGGAAGAATGGCCTCTACCCTGAGTATCTCCGCCTCCAGACGAGGCACCGCTGAATCTACCGGAATGGCGAGGTCTCTTGTCTGACCCCTGACCTCCCATCCCGAGAACCGTCTCAAATTTTCTGGCCACATTGGCCGCATCTTGAAATGAACTGGGCAAGGCCCTTAATATCCTAACCCTCTCTCTCTCAGTAGGAAACAAAAGAATAACATGCCAAGCCAAATCCACAAAACGATTCTCATACTAGGTAACTGTCATGCCACCCTGCTGAAGACGCTCAAACTGACGACGTTTCTCTTATCTGGTAGTGATAGGCAAAAATTTCTCCAAAAAGAGGTAAGAAAATTGATCCCAAGTCAAAGCAGGCGACCCAAATGGTCTAGTCAACAAATATCCCTCCACCATTTCTTGGCGGAACCAGTCATCTGAAACGCGGCGAAGTCGACCCCATTGGTCTCCAAAATACCCATATTACGAAGAACCTCATGACAACTGTACAGATATTCCCGAGGATCCTCTGAAGTAGCACCACTGAAGTGAACAAGGAACAACTTAATGAACCTGTCCAATCTCCACAAAGTATCGGTGGACATAGCCGCCCCATCAACGGGCGGCGCTAGAGCAATTGGCTGAATTACCCCAACTGGATCTACTGCTGGGGTCTGAACCTGAGGAGTAGTCTGACTAGGATTATGGGTAACATGAGTCTGGACCCCTCCTCCAGCCTGAGATGCGGCTGCTGCAACAGGGAGTGCGCCAGTCTGGGCTACACTCTCCATAAGACCCACTAATCGGACCAAAACATCCTGAAATATCGGGGTAACAATAAACCCCTCTGGAACCTGAGCTGGTCCGGCTGGAACTAAGGGTGTTAAATGGGTGGGTCGGGCCGGGCCGGACTAGGTAGGAAAAAAATGGAACCGTCCGGGTTTCGAACCGACCCGGTTATAGGTTGGGGTTTATCTGGCTTAACGGGTCCGGGTCCATCCGGGTCCATCCGGGTAAAAAATAAACTGTAAGGGTTACGGGTCCAAGGGGTCGGGCCGGGTTAGTGTTATTTTAATTTTTTGTATTTTGTATAACCATTGTAATTTATATTAATATGAAGTAAAAATATAAAGAATACAATGAAGATGGGAGCAAACTGTACTTATAAATTGCAAGTGCTACATTTATTTCAAAATTCAAACTTACAAATTGAAAGATTTACATTTAATAATAATTAAATTAACGAAAAAAGATTAAATTCAAAGGTTTTGCATTGCCTTAGTAAGTTCTTCATAATCAATATGAACTTCTTGGTCATCTTCTGGAGTGTTAAATTCAAATGGCTTACCATGTGTTAATATATCCCCAAGTTCCTCGTCTTCTGGGCTATCAACATCTTCACGTTCCTGATTTCTTTGTTCCGTTCTAATCCAATCTCTGAAACATACTAAAACTTCCAAAGCATTGCTTCTCAATGAGTGACATGTGTCTCCAAGTTGTTATCTTGCTTGACTAAATGCACTCTCTGATGCAACAGTTGAAGTTGGCACATTCAACACGTCCCGAGCATAGCAGAAAGAACAAGAAATTGCTTTCCATTCTCATGCCACCATCCCAACGGTGAAAATTCCTTTGTGCAAGGTTCTTTTTGCTTTTGCAAGTATAATTGAAGTTCATCAATGTTCATGCTACTGGTTTGAGTGTTAGAAAATGTAGAAAATATATTAAAACTATCAAGGCCTTCATCATCATCCATAGTAGTAGAAGTGGTACAATGCATAGTGGGATTAACATTGCGTACATTAAGAGCAACATCATCAAATATATTTGCGTAATAATTATATAATTGTTGCAAATAATCATTTAGCTTGTTCATACAAACATATATATATATGGGGTTTTAGTTGGTCCAATATCCATATAAGTATATAAAACATTGATTAATTGATGACAATCAGACATCTTATAGAAGGATTTAAAACAACACCAATTAAGTAAATCGGAGGAATTGGAAAGAATTTTTTTTTAAATTTTGCTTGCATTTTTTCGACAACATCCTTATATTTTTCTTTCTTCTTAAATTCAGAGAGTAGAAAATAAATTTCAGCTATATGCACTAAAGCCATAGTAACAGTAGGGTAATATGCTCCAGAAAACTCAACAGTAGCTGTATAAAATTTATGTAAAAATTTAACAACATCACTAATGACCTCCCAAGTAGCAGTTGTTAACATACGGTTTGGATCAGTACAATGCGCATTAGCAACTTCAGTTATTGGCAATCTATATTTGTAGCAACATTTTAAAAATATATATGTATAATTCCATCTAGTAACAATTTCGTCTGGCATGAATTTGGGCTTAAGGTTATGCTCGGTACACTTATTCTTAAATTCTCTAATTCTAGATTGTCTATTATTTTCTTGAATAACACAAATTGATCTTCTAACATGAGTAATCTCAATTGAAAATAAATCAAGGCCACTTTTAACAATTAAATTATAAACATGACATGCACACCTAACAAGAAAAATTTCGTCAAGTGGTGGTTGCAAATGTAGTTTTAATATTGAAATTGCGGCATTATTGTTATAAGCATTATCAAAAGACATACACAATAATTTTTTCTTTAAATTATAAAATTCAACAACTTCGCAAATAGTAGTACTTATAAACACAACAGTATGATTCTGATCTTCATCATATTTAAAAGCGATAATATGTTTTTGCATACAATAATTATAATTTATCCAATGACATGTAATTGTCTAATAATCATTTCCATTAACAGCATGGCCAATATCAGAAGTTAGAGAAACTCTACAAGGAAGGTGGTCAAACAAATAATGTATGTATGTTTGATATTGTCCATGAAGTCTAAAGATATCAGATCTACAAGTACTTCTAGGGATACCTTTAAATAAATGATTATGAATCCTTTGAATATACATAATAAGATATGATGAAGAAGCAAAAGAAAAAGGTAGACAACCCAAAGCAATCATTTTTGCTAACTCCTCGTGATCCTTCATTTTATCATATTTCATAAGTCCTCCAATACTAGGGTTTAGAGTTCCTTGATTTTCATCTGAATCAGAACCCCATTCTATAGGATGTTCAATTCTCATATGTCTACTAAGTGTCCCAATCCCCCTAATTATCCTCCAGTCTTATGTTAAAAATCATCTTTACAAATTTTGCATCTAACTCTATCAGAATTCTCTATTTCGTCAAAAAAATTCCAACCCTTACTTCTTTTTCTCCTATTAGTAGTCGGTGCCACAGGTGGTCTACTACTAGCACCACGACCACCACCCCTGCTACCAGCTCCAACACTACTAGGTGTAAGTGGTGTCTCATCTTCAATTTCTAATTCATTATCTTCTATACTGAAATCTTCCTGCAATTGTTCATAATCTATATTATATCAGGTGATGTTTTAGAAACATATGTAGGCTCATTTAAATTACTACTAGATGCTGAAGTACTACCTCCTTTTCCATTTCCCCGATTAGCAACCTTATTACAAACTCTTTTTGCAGCATTAAACATATTGTAAAAATTTAACTACTAACAAAAATTAAATATGCAAATAAAATAGTAAATAAGAGAAAGAATTGGAGGGAGTGCACCAAATTCGGCAATAAATTGAGCACTTGACGATTACGCAACTCCAATGTTACCACGAAGAAACGTCAATGGTTCAAATTTTGAAGTTCAATTGTTCAAACTCCAAATAATAAATACTACGATAAATTAAATTCCAAAAGAAAAAGAGCCAAATAGTTGATTGCACTTTAGGTGAAGATTGAAGAATATGATATTGATAAATGAGAGATGAGTTAAGAAATAAAGAAGAGGGGGGGGGGGGGG
>MDKI01166815.1:0-15128 GCA_005239505.1 Nicotiana paniculata
CCCCCCCCCCCCCCCCCTCCAATTTCTACCATGGAAATCCTAGATTTTAGGTTGGAAATTCATTAAATATGATGGGAAATTGAAATAAAGTGGGTTAGAATCACTTACCAAAATTTTGGGGAAGAATTGGTCTTGGAGAAATCGCCTCTAGGGTTCTTGGGTTTGAAAATTTGAAGAATGGGAGAAAAATCCCATCTATGTCTCATTTCATCAGTTGCAGATGTCGCAACCGCAAATACGAAGGAGGATTCACAAATGCGAACCCCTTCTCATTTATGTAGCCTTCGCAAATGCATACAAATGTTCGCAAATGCGGAAATAGTAGGATCACAAATGCGACCATTTCTTCGCAAATGTGAAGAATCCCCTTCCCCAGTTCCCATCGCAAATGCAAGACAATCATCGCAAATGTGTCTACTGGCCTTCCGCAAATGTGACCATAATGTCGCAAATGCGAACCTAGGTTGACTTATGCATATTTCGCAAATGCGAATAAATCCTTCGCAATTGCGAAGCTGACAGACAAAGGGGATGTTCGCAATTGCTAACATTGATCTCACAATTGCGAGATCAAAGGCCAGTTCCCAGAAAATGCACTCACCAACAACATTTCCAAGTCTAATTCACTCTGTAGCCTATTTGAAACTCACCCGAGCCCTCGGCGCTCTAAACCAAAAGTGCACACAAGTCTAAAAATATCATACAAACTTGCTCGCGTAATCGAATCGCCAAAATAACACCTATAACTACGAATTTAACCCCAAATCACATGCAATTTTCAAGAACACTTTGAAATTCCTATTTTTACAACTGGACGTCTGAATCACGTCAAATCAATTCTGTTTTGCACCGAATATTACAAACAAGTCATAATGGTATTGGACCTATACCGGTTCTAAACCTAAATACGGACCCGTTATCCAAAAATTCGAACTTTGGTCAAACACTTCGATTTCATTAAGCTTTCAACTTTTAAATTTTAACATAGTCTGATATCTCGGGCTAGGGACTTCCGATTTCGACTCCGGGCATACGCCCAAGTCCCACATCACAATATGGACCCACCGGGACTTTCAAAACACGAATTCGAGTTCGTTTACCAAAAATGTTGACCGAAGTCAACCCAAATGAAGTTTTAGGCAAAATTTCTTATTTTACCAGTTTTTTAACATAAAAACTTTCCGGAAAGACGTCCATACTATGCACGCAAATTGAGAAAGGCTAAAACATGACTTCTAAAGGTTTTGGATCACAGAATTAGGTTTAAATTTAAGATTACCTATCGAGTCATCACACACCCACCCGGGCCGAAATCGCTTTCAAGGCAGTGGCTTACTACGACACAATATTTTTCGATAAGTAGTTCTTGTTTCCATCTTCTTCCTTGTCAATATTATCTACTCATTTTTCCTACATAATGTTCTGAAAGAAAAGAGCAAGAAAAGGCATGTCACGACCCAAATTTCCCTCCATTGGGTATCTTGATGGCACCTAGTCTTAGGACTAGGTAAGCCTAACATATACAGATCAATAATAAATAAATAGCGTCTAACAACTTAGAAATTGAATTCTCTATAAATTTACAATTCCCAAAAATGGTAGTACAAGTCATAGGCCTTTCTAGGATTAGTTATACATAATAAATACATCATTGTTCCGGAATTAAATGAGATAATGGAAACGAATACAACAGAAAGTGATTTCAGAGCCTGCGAACACCCAACAAGTACACCTTGAAGTCTCCAGCCACACCGAGTGTAAGTATCAAAACCGACCCGATCTGAAGTACCTGGTTCTGCACAAAACGCTGTGCAGAAGTGTAGTACGAGTACACCACAGTGGTACTCAGTAAGTATCAAGCCTAACCTCGGTAGAGTAGTGACGAGGTCAGGTTGAGACACTATCGAATATATATAACCTGCAGGATATGACTCAAATCTAACAAGAAAGGACTATAAAAATAATACCGATAGCCAAAGGATATCAAGTTGCAAGCAGTAGTAACGAAAACAGGAAAAGGAAACACGAATGGCAACAAGAATCCACCAGGTAAATTAACCAACAACATATTTAGGTTACGGGCAAGTGTAAATGTGCTCAAGTAGAGAAAACAATATCAAATCAACCGAACAAGCGTTTCTAGAACACGATTCCAATAATTCCAACAACTCTTCAACACACACGGCACCTTGTACCCACATCTTTCCATCTCACTTCGCACAACGACATCCACGTAACATTCGGTACATAATAAGATGTTCAAGAGGTTTCATATATATATATATATATATATATATATATATATATATATATATATATATATATATATATATATATATATATATATATCAGGGAGTAAATCTATAGTTTTTAGACCAAATAGGGAATCAGAGAGAAAGATGAGGTTTGGTTTTAGAAGTCAATGAGGAAAATAACGTTTTTCAAATAAAATTAAACATCGAATAACTATTGCATTTAATATAGAGTTTATTATTTTAAAACATAATAACAATTCTTTTGTAATTATAATAATACCTCAGACAAGTTGAGAAGATTAAGTTGAGAAAACAGTTGAAGTAAAATATGACAACTAGTAGAAATAGTAAGTATAGAAATAATCAGCGGGTTCTAAATTAAAGTCACACAAGGTAACATGATGTTAGTTCTTTCATTTTTAAAATACTATCTTACTAACGACTCAACAGGGCAGGAGGTAATGACTCGACATAAGAATTCACTTTGAGGATCGGTAATTTACAGAAATGAATAAATAACTCAAGGGTCGAATCAGATCCAACTATAACCAATTCTTAAGTGAAATGTAAAACTACCGATTGACTTACACAGTCAGAGAGGAATACATAAACATATATATTGATGCGGAGCGCATCCCGATCCCACAAATCCTCACTTATTCCTCCTAAATAATTACAATAAAAGTAAATAATATATATGTTGCAGCGTGCAACCTGATCCTACCAATCCTCCCTTATTTCTCCGTAACAATTTCAATAAAAGTAAATAATAAATATATATTGCAACGCGCAATCCGTTCCCACCATGTATCATTATCAACATAATAATTCACCTTTATTACTCTATATTATCCACCCTTATTTCTCTTGTTGCAGCATGCAACCCGATTCCACTGAATAATCATATTCATCCTTATTCCTCCTCATCATTCCTCCCTTATTCCTCATGTTGTGGCGTGCAACCCGATCCCACCATATAATAATGTAAATCAATCAACCGCAATTCAACAACTCAATTACAAGAAATTCTACAACGAAAAGTATGGGTACACGGCAACAAGGTCACCCCGTAACAATCAAAGGAATACAACAACCTTTATAAGGAAACAAGACATGTAAGGCACGTGATAACTGCATAGGTATTCACAACAACTTGGACTCGTAACAGATGATCACGTAATCATAGAATAACTCAACTGTTAATAGGTAACAAGATAATAATGAAGAAAATGAAAACAACCAAGGCATATAGAGGCCAAATAACAAATAGGAAGCAAATAAGGACTAACAACATCATATAGAACATGTGAGAGTAATATAACAAAGAGATACCACATTTTATGACTATTTACTTTAAAGTATATAAAGAGACTAGGCAATCTAACCGGTCAATACTACATATAAACTGTGTACCCACTCATCAGCTTACGTACACGGCTTTCACATATCAAAATAGCACAGTTGACTCAATCCCTAAGGGGTGGTTTCCCCCACACAAAGTTAGACAAGATACTTACCTCAATTCGGCCATTTCAATACACAATTTAGCTTTTTATTTACCAATTCACCAACTCTCGGCTCAATCTAGCCAAAAACGACTAAAATACATCAAACAATGCAAGAGAAAATAAATTCAATTAACAAAGATACGATACTTATACAATTTGCCAAAAGTCAACAAAAGTCAACTCCCCGGGCCCGCACCTCGGAACCCGACAAAATTTACAAAACCCGAACACCCATTCCGATACGAGTTCAACAATACCAAAATTATCAAGTTCCGATACCAATTTGTCCTTCAAATCATGATTTTTACATTTTGAAAGATTTCATAATTTTTTCCCAAATTACCAACTTAATTCACTAATTAGATGATGAAAATAGCAATGGATTCTTGAAATATGATAAGATTCGAGTAGAGAACACTTACCCCATTACTTGAAAAACCCACGAAGAATCACCCAAAATCGAGCTCTAGAACTCCAAAAATGGTAAACCCTCACAATAGAGTACTATTTATTCTGCCCAAATGCTAAAGCATCGCGAACACGAAAGGAAACTCGTGTTTGCGAAGAAGGAAAAGCGAAGGCTGCCAGGATGAGCTTCGCAAACGCGACAGACGGCTCGCGAATGCGGAGAGGGAAATTTGATGGTCTAAGGACTGGGCTACGCGAACGCAGAAAATAATACGCGAACGCGAAGGATGGGATGGCATACCTTCGCGAACGCGAAGAGGAAGTAGTCACTAGTGCCCAACTCCCACTTATACTACGCGGACGCGAATAAACAAACGCGAACGCGAAGAAGGGAAAGGACAGAGCTTCGCGAACGCGAGAGGGTGAATGCGAATGCGAACGCGAAGAAGAAATATTCCACCCCCTAAATTAACACTACTCGAAGGCGAGGACGCGCACGCGATGAAGGAAATCGGGTAGCAGAAAACAACAGTTCAAAAATAGAAGGAAATGGTCCGTAGCCCATATGAAACACACCTAAGGCCTCCGGGACCTCGTCTAAACCTACCAACCAGTTCTATAACCTAACACGAACTCGCTCGAGCTATCAAATCACTTCAAACAACGTCGAAACGACGAATTGCACCATGAATCGAACTATGAACTTCCAAATCTTCCACTTCGAAAACTCGTGCCGAAACCAATCAAACAAACCCGGAACGATGCCAAATTTTTCAGACAAGTCCCAAAAGACATAGGAGCTGCACCAACTATTGGAATCGCATCCCGATATCCCAAAAGTCAAATTCCGGTCAAATTTCACCGCTTAAGCTTCCAAAAACTAGAATCCTTCTTCCAATTCGATTTTGAATCATCCGATAATTGAATCCAACCATGCACACAGGTGGATATACCCAATGTGAAGCTGCTAAAGGCCATGTGTCGCCGAACGGAACTTAAATTCTCAAAACGACTGGTCGGGTCGTTACATTCTCCCCCTTTTAAAACAAACGTTCGTCCTCGAACGTGCCAAGATTCGTCTCAAAGTCTTCAAATCACTTAATGCACACTTCCACATACACCCACGTGTTATCCCATGTCACCCTAAGCTACATGGGCCCGACCACACCATCTCAACTGCAATTTAGTCTTTCTACCAACACCGATAAGTCTCATACCTCAAATTTTCACCTATCATTCATTTCCAAAAGACCGGATTCTAAATCCATATCTGTATCGGTCTCAACCAGCTGAATCAACTCATGCCTACACCCACAAGGTACAACCATACAACATAATACACCACTCGTAGGGTTATAATACCACATCTGATCATAACAGCTGCCCGAAATCATTTCAGCACCGACAATTAGCCTCATATCCGATAGAACTCTGTAACAAACCTCCATAACACTGATAATGATGCAAAAATCATGAAGACCTCATAATTAGACACCCAAATCACCAAGCCACAACTAACACCACCGGGTACATATCCCCAAGCTAAAATTCAAGAAGCACGGAACGAAAATGACTAAATATGAAAAGAGAAACACATAAGGAAACTATCAAACAAGCCCGATAGGCACAACTCTCTATCAATATTAACCTGCAAACAATATAACAAGGAAAGAATTAAAGAACATGAAAAAATCACAAGGATCTCATCCTGATACAACTTCCACTGCGGTACTTACCCCGATTCAAACCTATTGAATAACAAGAGATCACGAGGGTCTCACCCTCAACTCTAAATCACATATCGAGCATATATCATACCAATTGAAATCTTCCACTAACTCAGCTCTGCCAATAAGATCATAACACTCACTGAACTGTCACCCCAGTACGATAGAGCAAACCTCCGGTCTAAGAACCTCCCTTCAACCAATACTAGCAGCCCAACTAACAACTCAACACGGGAACACACTGTTTCTCACCTAACAGGGTCCGTACACCCAATAAGAAATAACCCAGGAATGAAGAAAAATAAAAGGAAAGCAAGGTATGAGGATTATCCAAAGAGTGCAGCAGATATAACGACAAGGTACAGTTTTATCAACTTATCCCACAGAGGGAAAGCAAAGCACAATATAAACATAAGGAAAGAGCATACCACATAACATTCGTTGTGGCGTGCAGCCTGCTCCCAAATACTCATCAAGCCAAAATTCTCGATTTCACTGATCACATGAATATTGATTTCAAGCACAACAAAGTGCACAAGTAAAATTATGGGAAAATGAATAGAAATAATAAAACATGGAAGAAACCAAGCACAACTAAGGTGCATTGATAAAATCAACATCACGAGGGCTATCTTGCCCATATCGCCAAGAGGCCTGAAAAGAATTACAACATGCGTGGAGAGTAATCATACAACCCCAAAGCCCATCACAGTATAAGAGAGTAGCATAAAAGATAGACCAGGGGCAAAAATAACATCCATTATGCCCGGTAATATAACCATGATCTCAAGCTCAAAAGAGTACCCAATCCTTACTTGATATAAAATACACATTCCCGTTGAGCTTTCAAACAACTCCCCACCAAATCCTAATTCTTCCCAATTAGGTGAATATACTTCCAACAGTTCGTAGCAACCTATCAATAATGTATGCTATCAGTTATCCCATTCTCAACATACCTTCACAATCCGCAAACAAGAAATAACCTGCATATGGGTACATTTAGCCCCGAAACCTCAGGAATACCGAAATGCCACTAGCCACGTACCCGCAAACCAAAACTCAAGGATCTTTTCTAAAATGCATGTTCTTCACATATTGTATCCAATAATACCAACCTTCTATTAACTTCTTATATCCCTCCAGGAGAAAACCATAATGTACAACATATTCCTTATGCCATAGCAGACAGCCGACTCAAGCCGTTGCCGAAACCATCGAGAACCCTCCGAGATCCGCCCGTATGCAACTAAGTCATCAAGACCACATCTCCCCAACTCAACCGAATCGCACACTGTCCAACCCAAAAGTGCTGCCACAGATGCCGGTAGAGAATTCCCATTCAAAATGACCAATTACTTCCATTGTTATGCTGACCCAACACCACAAAGCTAACCTATTTCTTTGAATACTCCTCGTCTTTCCTCTAGGATAACACTCCTACCTATCGATACATAATGATCCCAACCAAAGCCCAATCCAGAAAATCATAGAACGAACCACGTAGCCCGGAAGCTCATAAACCACTGTATTTCCTCTGGAGCACCTCGTAATGCCGCAACCAAGATGCCCACGCTGAATAGACCTCTTGTGAACCTCAAGTTGTTTCTCCGACTTCCCTTGAATACTGAATGTACACTCATTAATGACGTACGCAAGCCCCAACATCATCCCATGCAAGATCTCATGTCTTAATCATATGCAATTTTCGGGGAACCTCCTAATACCATAAATATATATACCCATCTCCGGCCCAAACTGATGTAACACCTGACTCTACAATCTAACTACCGCTAGTGGACTCCTCCACTTGGCGCGAAGACATATAAAACAACATCTGACGATCCATAAAACTACCTTTCACATCTCATAAAACACTAATTACAAGGTACCTATAGTCATCTAATAAGCGCACGTCCATTCTCGTAACAGTCAAACTTGCTCCCTCTACTGCCTTGAATGATAAAAATGCATCTTCCACGGAGTAGAAACCTCATGCGGACAAAGTAATCTCTAATATCACCAACTATCCCCAAGACAACATCCACCTCATGACCCTACCACAATCGCGACCACTAGTTAACTAATTCGACCTTCCCAAGCTCGTACTAATAAGTCAGATGCCAGAACTCGTTGCACCCTCCTATGAGAATAGTTGAAGAGTCTCTTAATACCTCTGCATTCTTAGTCTGGACGACACGTTGAAACAATATCTGAGCATCCCTGACTCCCTCATAGTCCATCCACCGCATCACGAACAGTTGGCGCATAGCTGATATCGGGTGCGGAATATGATACACGAGTGAATGCAAAAAGGACATATAATATATGCTTCAAGCTGAATCAATGTCGCACGATAGGTAATGAAATAGGTGAAATTTCTAAATAGTTTCCGTAGCATCTCGAAGATAAGTACGGACGTCTCTGTACCGATCCGCAAGACTCTACTAAACCTGCTTATGACTCGTAGCACCTATGAACCTAGATCTATGATACCAACATGTCATGACCCAAATTCCCCTCCGTTGGGTATCGTGCTGGCACCTAGTCCTAGGGACTAGGTAAGCCTAACATATATTGATCAACAATAAATAAATAGCGTCTAAAAACATAGAATTGAATTCTCTATAAACTTACAATTCCCAAAACGGGTAGTACAAGTCATAAGCCTTTATAGGAGTAGTTATACATAACAAATACATCACTGTTCCCGGAATTAAATGAAACAATGGAAACTAATGCAAAAGAAAGTGACTTCAAAGCTTGCGAATGCCCAATAGGTACACCTTGAAGTCTCCATCCACACCGAGTGTAAGTATCAAAACCAACCCGATCCGAAGTACCTGGTTCTGTACAAAAAGATGTGTAGAAGTGTAGTATGAGTACACAACGGTGGTACTCAGTGAGTATCAAGCCTAACCTCGGTAGAGTAGTGACAAGGCCAGGTTGAGACACTGCCTAATATATATAATCTGCAGGATATGACTCAAATCTAACAAGAAATGACTATAAAAGTAATATCGATAGCAAAAGGATATAAAGTTGCAAGCAGTGTAACGAGAAGAGGAAAAGGAAATACGAATGGCAACAAGAATCCACCAGGTAAATCAAACAACAACATATTTGGGTTACGGTAAAGTGTAAATATGCTCAAGTAGAGAAAACAATATCAAATCAACCGAAAAAGCATTTCTAGAACACGATTCCAATAATTCCAACAACTCTTTAACACACGGGCACCTTGTGCCCACATCTTTCCATCTCACTTCGCACATCGACATCCATGTGCCATTCGGTACATAATATTCGTTCCAATTACTAATTAAGATGTTCAAGAGATTTCATCTATATATATATCAGGAAGTAAATCTATAGTTTTTAGACCAAATAGGGAATCAGAAAGAAAGATGAGGTTTGGTTTTAGAAGTCAATTTAGTGAGGAAAATAACATTTTCAAATAAATTCAACATCGAATAACTATTGCATTTAATATAGAGCTTATTAGTTTAAAACATAATAACAATTCTTTTGTAATTAAAATAAAACCTCAGACAGGTTGAGAAGATTAAGTTGAGAAAACAGTTGAAGTAAAATATGACAACTAGTAGAAATAGTAAGTATAGAAATAATCAGCGGGTTCTAAATTAAAGTCACACAAGGTAACATGATGTTAGTTCTTTCATTTTAAAATACTATCTTACTAACGATTCAGCAGGGCAGGAGGTAATGACTCAACATAATAAATTCACTTTGAGGATTGATAATTTATAGAAATGAATAAATAACTCAAGGGTCGAATCAGTATCCAGTTATAACCAATCTTTAAGTGAAATGTAAAACTACCGAATGACTTACACAGTCAGAGAGGAATACATAAACACATATATTGATGCGGCTCGCATCCCGATCCCTCCAATCCTCCCTTATTCCTCCTTAACAATTACAATAAAAGTAAATAATATATATATATATGTTGCGGCGTGCAACCTGATCCCACCAATCCTCCCTTATTTCTCCATAACAATTTCAATAAAAGTAAATAATAAATATATGTTGTGGCGTTTAACCCGATCCCACCATGTATCATTATCAACATAATAATTCACCCTTATTACTCCATATCAATCCACCCTTATTACTCCTGTTACGGCGTGCAACCCGATCCCACCGAATAATCATATTCACCCTTATTCCTCCTTATCAATCCTCCCTTATTCCTTCTGTTGCGGCGTGCAACCTGATCCCACCATATAATAATATAAATCAATCAACCGCAATTCAACAACTCAAATACAAGAAATTCTAAAATGAAAAGTATGAGTACTTGGCAACAAGGGCACCCCGTAACAATCAAAGGAATACAACAACCTTTACAATGAAATAAGACATGTAAGGCACATGATAACTGCACAGGTATTCACAACAACTTGGACTCGTAACAGATGAGCACGTAATCATAAAATAACTCAACAGTTAAGAGGTAACAAGATAATAATGAAGGAAATAACAATAACCAAGGCATATAGAGGCCAAATAACAAATAGGAAGCAAATAAGGACTAACAACATCATATAGAACATGTGAGAGTAATATAACAAAGAGATACCACATTTTATGACTATTTACTTAAAAGTATAGAAAGAGACTAGGCAATCTAACAAATCAATACCACATATAAACTGTGTACCCACTCGTCACCTTGCGTACACGGCTTTCACATATCAAAATAGCACAATTGACTCAATCCCTAAGGGGTGATTTCCCCCATACAAAGTTAGACAAGATACTTACCTCAGTTCGGCCAATTCAATACACAATTTAGCTTTTTTTACCAATTCACTCACGCTCGGCTCAATCTAGCCAAAAACGACTTAAATACATCAAACAATGCAAGAGAAAACAAATTCAATTAACAAAGCTACGATACTTATACAATTTGTAAAAAGTCAACAAAAGCCAACTCCACGGGCCCGCACCTCGGAATCCGACAAAATTAAAACCTGAACACTCATTCCGATACGAGTTCAACAATACCAAAATTATCAAGTTTTGATACCAATTTGTCCTTCAAATCATGATTTTTACATTTTGAAAGATTTCATAAATTTTCCCCAAATTACCAACTTAATCACTAGTTAGATGATGAAAATAGCAATGGATTCATGAAATATGATAAGATTCGGGTAGGAACACTTACCCTAAAGATTTTCTTGAAAACCCCACGAAGAATCACCCAAGATCGAGCTCTAGAACTCTAAAAATGGTAAAAATGGCAAACCCTCGGAATGGAGTACTATATATTCTGCCCAGATGCTAAAGCATTGTGAACGCGGAAGGAGACTCGCATTCACGAAGAAGGAAAAATGAAGGCTGCCAGGATGAGCTTCCAGGACGCGACAGACGGCTCGCGAACCCAAGGACTGGGCTACGCGAACGCGGGAAATAATACAAGAACGCAAAGGATGGATGGCTACCTTCGCGAACGCGGGAAGAAAGACGTGAACACGAAGAGGAAGTAGTCACTAGTGCCCAGCTCCCACTTTCTACTACACGGACGCGATTAAACAAACGCGAACATGAAGAAGGGAAATGGCAGAACTTCGCAAATGCGAGAGGGTGAATGCAAACGCGAAGAAGAAATTTTCCACCCCCTAAATTAACACTACGCAGACGCGAACGCGATGAAGGAAACCAGGTAGCAGAAAACAACAGTTCAAAAATATAAGGAAATGGCCCCCCATCCGAAACACACCTGAGGCCACCGGGACCCCGTCTAAACCTACCAACCAGTTCTATAACCTAACACGAACTCGCTCGAGGTATCAAATAACATCAAATAACGTCAAAACGACGAATCACACTATGAATCGAACTATGAACTTCCAAATCTTCCAACTTCGAAAACTCGTGCCAAAACTAATCAAACAAATCCGGATTGACGACAAATTTTGTAGACAAGTCCCAAAAGACATAACGGAGCTGCGCCAACTCTCGGAATCGCATTCCGACTCCAATATCCCAAAAGTCAAATTCCGATCAAATTTCACCGCTTAAGCTTCCAAAAACTAGAACCGTTCTTTCAATTCGATTCTGAATCATCCGGTAACTGAATCCCACCATGCACGCAGGTCGATACACCCAATGTGAAGCTTCTCAAGGCCATGTGCCGTCAAATAGAGCTTAAATTCTCAAAATGACCGGTCGGATCATTACAAGGCAACATGTCCTATTAAAAATAAAGTAAGTTTACTTCATTAAAGATGAAAAGGGCACCTGGGAATTGTAAAATTTTCAATTTTGAAGAGTACAAGTGCAAATTTAATACCTTTTTCCTTATAGATCAAAACGGTTATTGGCATCTCTAATTATGGGGTAGGTGCACAAATAGTTATTCTTAGAGATGCTATTTAGAGATTAGCCAACACTTATTTTATCCAAAAATTTCAAAATAGTCAATCGTTGAATAAAAATCAACTGAAAGGGAAATCATTTCGCCCTTTTTTTTAATTTAATCAATTGGGGGGTCTGTGGACTTTTGTTGCTCTCCAGGGAAAAATCATAATTTCAGGACAATTCATGATATTTTTATCCTGAAGAACTGAAATTCAAGACACACTTACTAATTCTTAGGGTGTGTTTAGTAAATATTTTTCAATTTTTTCTGTTTGGTTGGCTTAATGTTTTGAAAAATATTTTCTTATGAACTCATTTTCCTCCAATTGGAGGAAAATGTTTTCTTTATCAAGAGAAGGGAAAATATTTTCCAAAACTCCTTCTCAACCTTCCCCACCCCTCACTCCCACACCCACCCATCTAACCCCACCCCACCCCCTCTCTCCCTAAAGGCCTTTTTCTTTTAATTTTCAATTTTTTCGTCACAACCCACCGTACTACACCCCCCTCCCCCCGCACAAATTTTTTTTGTTTTTACTTTATTTTTGTAATTTTAAATTTTTCTTTTTCTTTTTTCTGCACCCTCTCCCCCCTCCCCCCCCGAGAAAAAATATTTTTTTATATATATTTTTTTAATTTTAGTTTTTTTATCTTTCGGTTTACAGGTTCAAAATTTTACAAGTTTCAAAGTTATGAGTTCAGAGGTTTATGTGTTTAGAAGTTTACGGATTTAGAAATTATAAAGTTTATGGATACGAAATTTTACGGGTTCGAAAGTTTAACGATTCGAAAATTTATGAAATTTGTGGTTTCGGAAGGTTGTTGGTTCGAAAGTTTCGAAAAAATATTTTCTTGAAAAATATTTTCCATTATACCAAACACCCCCCTAAATAACAGCCCTTTAGAGTGACTATTTGGTATCATTTTTACCTAATTGGTATTATACCAGCATTTGTAAACAATAGTCCAGGAAAAAGAGGCCACAGTAAGATTTAAATGGTCCAATGATCGTGCAATATGACCCATCAGATTTTAATGATGGAAATTTTACCTCCTATAGCAAAGGTATACACCCTATTTATTTTAAATCAAAATTATTTTAGAATATTATTTTCTATAGCTATATTTTATATTTTATATCAAAATAAGTATTTATGGTATATATTACAATTGAAGCATGAAATATGCTATTTATGTTTTCTCTCTTGCTAAGACAGCTGAACATACCTATTTTGAAGGTGATTGTTGTTACTGTATTTATGAATACATGACGCGAATACATGTGCATACTGCCCTGATTTTAGGAGGTTTTTATTTATGTATTCATGAATACAGCAACGTAAATACATGCGCGTACAACTGAATTGCCATAACTTTAGACGCTTTTTGTTGTTGTATTCATGAATACAGGGCGCGAATACATGCGCGTACAGCTAGACTACCCTGATTTTTAGGCATTTTTTGTTGTTGTATTCATGAATACAGCAACGCGAATACAACGAATACACTACCATAACAACTGAATAGTAGCTATAGGAATAATTATGTATATGGTAGCTATGGGAAGTTAATAACCACTAAACAATAGTGATTTCTGAAAATTTCTCTTTAATGACCCACAACTTGATAATTTTATTCAATTGGGCTATATTGGGCCTCAAAGGATAGAAGACCTTCCTTACTTTATGGTGGGGGAAGTGCAAATATAATCAATTTTGGGATTACTATTGAAGCCACACTTATATTACATAAAAAATTATAAATTTATCCACTTCAAAACACACTTCAAGAAGCGTTTGAAGTTGCAAGAATTGGCGTCTGAAGTTACGCAAATTTTGGGTGGGCATGTTATAGTGTAAACTTCAAAAATCAATCTGAAGTTAGCATGTCGAACTACAAACTTCAAATAATTTGGTTGGGAGTTCTTCCATCGTAGTGCCAACTTCGGACATAAGGCTGGAAGGTGGGCCGGGCCTGACCCGGGACCGGATCGGGCCCGCGGCCCATGTGGACTTGTGGGCTAAATGGGTCGGCCCGTGGCGGGTCCGGTCTTGGCGGGCTTGTGAGCCCATATGGGGTGGGCCTAAGGGTAGGAATCGTGAGCCAGGGCCTGTTTAGCCCGGGACCGGCAGCCGGGCCTGGGCCGGTTCAACCGGGCCATACGGGTCCAACGACAATTTTTTTTTTTTTTAAATTTATTTAAAAAATGGCCAACAGTCAGAATTTTAAAATCTAGTCGTTGGCCCTTTAATTTAGCCGTTTGGCATTTTTAAAAATAGCCATTTGGCCCCCAAACTTTGTTTTAACCCAAACTTTTTATAATTATACTTTTTCCCTATTCTCAACTATAAATACTCCCCCATTCTTTCATTTTTACTCACAAAATCATCAAATCTCTCTCAATCTCTCTCTAATTTTCTTCTATAAGTGCTTACTATTATTGCAATTTGTGAAAAATTATGAAGTTGGTGAATTGAAGTATTCAAGTCTTCAACATTATACAATTTTAAAGAAGTTGTTCGCCAATTCGGTAAACTCGTTCCAACTCTTAAGTTTTAATATTATAGTTTTGTTTGTTTAATTTGTTTTCCTTATAATTAATATGGACTTTTCTTTGAAAAAAATATTTGGTGGTAAGGGAAAATCTAAAATTGGTGAATCTAGTAGGCAAGCTACTACTACTCCCTCGACCCCCGCTCCCCGACCTAGACCTGTTACCCGTCCTCCTCCACATGTTATTCTTGATAGTGATAACTCTTGTTTTCAATTTATCAATAGTCAATTTATACATGATCTTACACCAGGTTCACAATTAAATGATGAATATATGAATGCTC